>PVJA010003402.1:0-25188 GCA_004027025.1 Myocastor coypus | reverse complement strand
TATAAATTCAAGTTGTCACATGAAATTCTGTCATTTTCAGGGAGCCTGGCAAGTTGATTACAAACTCTGCCTGGAAAAGAAAATGCAGGGAGACCAAGGAACAAAGAGAACAAGTGCTTATTTAGCCATCAGACAGGAAAGCACAGTAACAGTTGCCATAATTAAAAATTATTCAAGCCAGGTGTGGTGGCACAACCCTGTAAACCCAGCACTTTCGAGGCTGAGGCAGGAGAATTGGTGTGAGTCTGAGACCAGCCTGGGCTATAAGAGTGAGCTCATGGCCAGGTTGAACTGCGTAGTGAGACCCTGTCTCAAAAAGAAAAGAAAAATTATTCAAGAATAGATCGATCAGCCAGTAGGACAGATGAAGAGTCCTGGGTCAAGTGAGCATGGCGTGGAAATTAACACAAATAGAAGTGCTGGGCACTGCGGGAAAGGGTTGGCCCCTGCCAGCCTCCCCTCCCGCTACCCCAGCCCCAGGCCAAGTCGTATTCCCTACCCACACCAAATGTAATCATGAAGACCTGATCATAAAAACACACAACAAAAGAGCCAGAAAATAAAACTATTTTCTCCAGATGTACATGCAGATGAGTGATTCACAAAACCCAGAACCCACAACAGAAAACATTTGGCTACCTAAATTTTTTATTTTATTTGTTTTTATGTATTTGGTATAGGGTCTACAAGTTCTCACTGCACAGATCAGACTCATAATGATCCTCCTGTTTTCAGCCTCCCAATCTGTAGGATTACAGGCATGGACCGCCATGCCCAGTCTCAGTTGCTGTCTCAGGGTGCCCTGGGAGTGGGGTTGGCACAACGTGGGGATTGAACCCCAGTCTCTGCGTCTGCTTAAGCAGGCACTTTAGTCTGCTGAGCTATCTGGCCAGTCCATTGGCTACCTAAAATTTTTAAGTTTTCACAAAACAAACTGGACCATAAATAACTCATTAAAAAAAAAAAGGCTGGCAGACTAGGAGACAATATTTAGAGCATAACTAATAAATGAAAGATTAATCTACCAAATATATGAAGATATTTTATTGAATCAGCAAGATTTCTGCAAAAGAAAAATATTGACCAAAAATAAGTGGCAATTAATTCATTAGGAAAATGCAGTCCAGGTGTGGTATATGCCTGTGATCCCAGCACCCAAGGGATCAGATAGGCCAGCCGGATAGACATCAAAACTCTGTCTCAAAAAAATCAAAAAGAAACAAAGAAAAGGAAGAAAGGTCTAAATAGTGAATGTGTATATTAAAATACTATTTTTCTTTTTGTATTTTAATACAGGACCTCTATGGTCTCACTATATCGATCAGACTCTTAGTGATCCGCCTGTGTTCGGCCTCCCAAGAATGGGGTTACAGGTGCAAGCCACCATGCCCAGTCTCGGTCCCTGTCTTGGTTTGCCCCGGGGGGTGGAGCTGGCATGGCACACGGGATAGAGGCCCGGCCTCTGCGCTCTGACTAAGCAGCCACTTTAGTAAAATATTATTTTTCAAGGAGGTTAACAAAATACTGAGATGGCAGTCGGGCCCATTGCTTGGTAAAATTTCGACATCGGCCAAGCCAAATGTGGAGACATGGAGGTGGTGGGCAACTGGAGGCGCGGGATGGGAGGGTCTGGGGGACCTAGCCAAACCTACCGTCACCATCATCATCACCATCATCATCATCATCATCCTAATGCGTTCTCCAGGCTGGGTATCTTGGGTATCTTTCTTCTTGGAGAACATATGCACAGAAGCACATGCAGGCTTTGCTGACTGTAGCCTTTGTAGCAATACCAACCATGATAAAAGGCAAAGTCTCTACCTCCCTCTGTTATTATTACAAAGCACAGAGGTTTATGAAGCAGATGCAGTTCTAAATTTCTAAGAAAGCAAATTCCAGAACAAATACAGGTATTGAGACACAGAGGCCTGCCCAGTCTGATGGGGTTCACAGACATTCCAGGTAACTGGGAGTTACAGACTGGACCAGTTTAAGAGCTGGACATGGTGGCGCACACCTGTAACTCCAGTACTTAGGAGACTGGGGCACGAGGATCACTGTGAGTTTCAGGCCAACCTAGGCTACAAGGTGTTTACAGTGGCAGTCTGAACTGCATAGCCCAACCCTGACTCAAAAAGACAAAAGACAAAAAAAGAAAGAACAAACAAAAGTAAATCAGTCTGGTTTTTTTTTTTTTTTGGTACCAGGAATTGAACTCAGGGCATTGTGCTTACCAGGAAAGCACTTATTCCACTGAGCTATCTCCCTGGCCCTAACTGAACCAATCTTTCTATTTTTTTACTTTTATTTTTTATTTATTTATTTATTTTTTTTTTGGCAGGACAAGGTTCAAACTCATGACCTTGCACTTGCCAGGCAGGCACTTGTGCCATGGAGCTATCTCCCCAGTCCCAAGAGAACCAATCTTTAAGGAAAAAAAGCAGTAGCTTGTACAGGTAAGCACTCTCCAAGATGATTGTAAATAGCATGAATTGTAAATATATACTAATAAAATGGGAAAAAAAGCAAAGGAAAAAAAAAAATCTTTGGGCCAGGCATGGTGGCGCACGCCTGTAATCCTAGCACTTGGGAGGCTGAGGCAGGAGGATCGATGTGAGTTTGAGACCAGCATGAACTGCATAGCGATATCCTGTCTCAAAAAAAAAAAAAGACAAAAATACTCCCCAATCTTTGCCTGGCATGGTGATGCATGCCTATAATTCCAGTACTCAGGTGGCTGAGGCAGGGGGGTTGCCACAAGTTTGAGGTCAGCTGGCCTAAATAACAAGACTTTGTCTTTTTTCTTTTGGCTGGCTCAGGCTGCCTTAAGGTCAGGTGTGGGACTCCAACTGCTGTATTTCGTGCCTGACTGGGATTGCCCGCACAGGCGTTAAAACTACCCAGCTAACCCAAAAGTCCCCAAGACTTTGTCTTGTTAAAACAAACAAACAAACAAACAAACAAACACAAATCAAAATAAAACTACAATTACAAGAAGAGACTAAAGTACTCTATAGTTACCTGCTTTATTAGCATATTAAAATCATAACCCGGGGTGGTGGCCTAAGATGCTAATGAGACACACGGTGCAGGCAGAGGCTGATGGGAAGAACGCAGGGCCGCTGAACACCCGCCCCCACTCAGAGGTGACGTCAGTGTACCAGGTCTCTGCTCACCATGCGGAGATGACAGACGCTGTACACCTGTGTCCTTGGTCACCCTGGGACGCTTGCCCACCCCAGGCTGCCCTGCAGGCTCAAGCCTAAGAACCAAAGCCTCGCTCCTCCAACGAGTGCTTCCATCCTGTTCTCATAAAATTCTCTTTGCAAAACCAAGTGGAGACCGAGTTGCCTCGCGGGCAGGCTCCTGAGTCCCCGAGTGTGTGTGGGGGTTTCTATGTGTGATCCCTGCACTTCCATTTTGTTAGAATGCTTTTTAATTTACATTTATTTATTTATTTATTTATTTTTTGAGACAGGGTCTTACTATGTAGCTCAGGCTGGCCTTGAACTCACAGTGATCCTCTTGCCACAGCCTCTCAAGTGCCAAAAATAGAGGTATGTATCACCATGTCTGGCAAGTAGTCATATTAAAAAAAAATTCAAACTTTATTTAATTTTTAAAAATGTATTTGGTACAGGGTGTACAGGGTCTCACTATGTAGATTGGACTTGTAGTGACCCTCCTGTTTTTAGCCTCCCAGGGGATTACAGGCGCATACCACCATCTCCAGTCTCAGTTGTCATCTCAGGGCACGCCGGGGACAGGGCCGTCATGGCATCAAACTTTACTTTAATATGTCCAGTATATTAAAACTTCAGTATAGCATAAATGTCACAATGTCACACATTTTCCTTCCGCCCTCCTTTCTTCCTGTTATGTACTGAGTCTTTGAGACCCAGGGCTGGGCATATTGCTCTGTAGAGCACGGGCACACAGCCCTAGATTCCATCCCCAGCACTGAAAAACAAAACAAAATAAAACAACAGATGAGATCCAGTATGTTTTCACTCTGGGCACATCTCAAATTCAAATCAGAGGGGCTGGGTAGATAGCTCAGCGGTCTAAGCACCTACCTGGCAAGTGCAAAGACCTGGGTTTGATCTCTAGTACTACATGGCATGCTGGCTCATTCCAGGCATGCCATGCCAGCCACCGAAACTGGGTGTGGTGGTGCACGCCTGTAAACTCAGCTCTGGGAAGGCTAAGACAGGAGGATCACTAAGGAGTCTGAGCTGCATAGCGAGACCCTGTACCAAATAAATAAATAAATAAATAGTTTTTTAAAATTTAAAAAATAATCGAAGTAGACACAAAGCACACAATTCAAAGTTGGCTTGTGAGTGCCTGGTGGCCATGGGATGCCCTAGCTCTTGAGAGTCCTTGGTGCTCCCACTGGGAGGGGGTCAGGGTGACTTTAGTGTTCCATCCCAGGGAATCGAGCAGGAATGGTGAGGCAGAGGGCTGACGGGCAGCATGCACTCTGCTAAGGGGACATGGTCCAAAGCTGCCCCAGGCTGGCTGCAGAAAAGAGCAGGGCTGGGCCAGCGAGATGGCTCAGCAGTCTAAAGTGCCTGCTTAGGCAAGCTTAGGCAACCACAGGGACTGTGGTTTGGCCACGGGTACCACATGCTGCGTCAGCCCCACCCCCACGGCAGGCTGAGCGCACCTTAAAAAAAAAAAAAAGAAAGTTTTTAAAAAAGAAAAGGGCAGTGCAGAGGCAGCTCCAGGTGCCAAGAGGACTGGGACATCAGATGCTGCGCTGTTACTGCTACCCTGGAGCATTCCTAGTCCAAAATCCCAAGCGCTGACCTGCCCCAATCCCCAAGCCCTTTCCTATGTGGGAAAGGCAGTGTCTGCTCACTGGGGCCGGGTCACAGTGGAAACACAGCATCATAGCATCAGACAAAAGACCACCATATGGCTGGGCTGTGGTGGCGCACGCCTGTAATCCCAGCACTTGGCAGGCTGAGGCAGGCGGAGGCAGGCGGATTGGTGCAAGTTTGAGGCCAACCTGGGCTACAAAAGTGAGCTCAAGGTCAGCCTGAATTGCATAACGAGACCCTGTCTCAAAAAGACAAAAAAATAAAAAATACATATAAAAAAATAAAATCGGACGCAGCTGGCAGGGACGCCGGGGCGCAGTGATTGCCACGTGGCTGCCGCTCTCTGTCTCTGAGCGGCAGGAGCTCTGCTGGCCTGTTCAGAATGCCTCAGTGAGCAATGGAGGGCCTTTCACACTATTTTTAACGTAACAAATATATTACAGATTCTAAAGTTAAATTTTAGAGAAACGGCTACATTGATAATTTTCTAAGAAGGGAAACTTGTCTCAGGGTGAGTGATTTTCTTTCTGGTTCATATTTTCGTTCTGAATGTGGCTGCTAGGGGCCTCCCACCTCGCCCTTCACCAGCTCCTCTCGCTCCAGCAAAGGTCCTGGCTTCCAGCCAAAGGTTGGTGTGTGTGCGTGTGTGTGTGTGTGTGTGTGTGTGTGTGTATGTGTGTGTGTATAGCAGCTTGTAGAAATGCCAGGGGTGCTGCAGCCCGGCAGTGCCCTGGTTTGAGCTGCGGCCCAGCCTAGAGCCGCTCCCTCCCAGTTCTGGCACTTCCGTGTACCCCCACCTCCTCCCAGCGATGAGGCACTGATCCTGCATGTCCCCAGCTCTGAACCAGGGAAGGAGCAGGTGGGCTTTGGCGGTCTCTAACCCCCCACCCCTCCCTCTGAGGAGAGACACCATCACCTGTTCCTGCCTTAGTGAACACAGGGTGTTCAGTCAGTGAGCAAGGGGTTGCTGAGCATCTGCTGTGCGCCAGGCGTTTTCCTAGTGTGGTGAGACGCCAGAGAGGGGGATGGAGAAGGGCTTGGCTCACAGGGTCCCCCCTCCCAGGGGGACTCACCAGGGGGAAGTCCAGGCTGACCTTGGGATGGCTTCATGTTAGTGATGGTTGGCCTTAATCAGGGTCTCCCTTTGCCGCCCAGGAAGGCCTTAAACTCACTGTGGAGCCCAGAGTGGACTCAAATTCATGGTGATCCCCCTGGCTCAGCCTTCCGAGTGCTGGGGTTCCAGACCTGTGCCACTCCGCCCAGCTAGGCTGGGTTTCTCCGTACGAATGACTGATGGATCACCTACTAAGCGTGTTCTTATTCGGGGAGAGGCTACTCAGTGTGAAGGACACTTCTGCCCAGGCTCAGAGGGGAAGGCTAGCCTAGCCAGGCTGCGTGCTCGGCGGTAAGCACAGCGGGCCATTTCTTGGACAGATGTGCACAAACACCCCATCCTGTGGCGGTGCCCCACGGGCAAGGCGCACACAGGGAGGGGAAGCCTCGGGGAGTGTAGCATGGGAGCCTGTGATCTTATTGGCTGACCATAGTTTTGTCCTGCCTCATGCCCACCTTGCCAGCTCTCATGCTGTCCACCTTAGCCCTGCCTCACCTTGTGGTTTTGCTCTATAAAACCATTTGAGGGCTGGCAAGATAGCTCAGCAGTCTAAAGTGTCTGCTTAGGCAAGCTTAGGCAACTACAGGGACCGAGGTTCGATCCCTGGCACCGCATGTTGTGCCAGCCCCACTTCCAGGGCAGGCTGAGCTGGCCATAAGGTAAAGTGTGTTTTTTTTTTTTTTTTTTTTTAAACACATTAGAAAAGGCTGGGTGCTTGGCAACCTACTTGGGTCCCCTTCTGTCCCTATCTCGGGCAGAAGCTTTCTTTCCCTCAATAAATATTTTCTGCTCTTAACCTCTGTTGTTCCTAACATTCATTCTTTGATTTTAGAGAACACGAACTCATTTCAGGTGTCTTTCCCCTGTCTTATAGCTATAAGTATCCTAACACAGACGGGTCTGGGGTCCCCAGGGGAATTTCAGAGCAGCAAATGCAAATTTTAAATTGAAGATTAAAGCCATGCAAGGTGAGGCCAGACATGGTGGTACATGCCTGTAACCCCAGCATTTGGGAAGCCGAGGCAGGAGATCCCTGTGAGTTCAAGGCCAGCCCGGACTATATAGTGAGACTCTGTCTCCAACAAAACAAAACATCAAGCTCCTAGGATGTGGTGGCCATGACATAAAGGAACCCTGTGTCCTGCTGTCTTGTGGCCCCGGTCACAGTACCACACTACCGTCTGATGCCTGAGCCTTTCAGTCCCCTCCTGTGTGACTTCAGGAAGCCACACTCCAGCCACATCCTTTGCCCTGAGGCTCCGGGCGGAATCTTGATTTCACATAGAACAATAACAGCTGCCAGCCGCTTCCTGAGCTTAATAACAAAGGCCCAACTGCCAACCTCGTGATGGAACAGCGCCTGGAGCACAGGCTTCTCTGCTGCTCCAAAACCCAGGGCAGTGTGACAGGGACAGGAGGCCGAGTCACAGCATGTCTCCTCGGAGGGCACAGGACTGGCTCCTGCCTGAGGCCTCCTAAATCCAGGGAAAGCAGCCAGAGCCCGTGGGACAGGTAACACCCAATGCCCCCTTTCATTTGAAGGTGTGTTAATGCCACCCACCATGCTGCTGTCCTGACCTCCCATCCAGGCTCAGACCTGGCCTCAGGACACACAGGGACCTTCACAGAGACCCCTGGGGATGGAGATCACAGGCCGGCTTTTTGTTTATGTACTGAGGAGTCACGTGCAGGGTGTTTGCCCCAAGCTGCAGCCCAGTCCTCTTTTTATTTTTTATTTTCTTTCTTTCTTTCTTTTTTTTTCTTTTTTTTTTTTTTTAACCAGGAATTGAACTCAGGGCCTTGCACTTGTCAGGCAGGTACTTATGCTACTGAGCCATCTCTCTGCTTTATTTTTTATTTTAATACTGGGTCTCATCGCATCGCTTAAGCTGCTCAAACTGGGCTCCAACTGCGATTCTCCTGCCTCAGCTTCATGAGTGCTGAGATTACAGGCATGCACCACCACACCCCCATGTCTGGCCATGAGCAATTTTTATCTTTGATTTTATTCTTGCTGGGAAGGGAGCAAGTGTGGTAGGGCATGGGGTGGAGCTAAGGAGACGCTGCTTCCCTTGTACCCCTGACCTGGGGGTCTGTCTACAGAACCCATCTGAAAGCTGCCTGGCCTACTCTCCCCTCAGCCTCTCTGCAGCTCCTGGCCACCTCGAGCTCTCCCAGAGCCGAGGCCCAGGTCCTCTTCAGAGGTGGCAGGGGTAGGACAGCTCACTGGGTCCGGGATCAGGATGGTCACACTTCCCTGAGAAGAGAGTCACTTCCCTTTCCAGCTCTGGAAAGGAGGTGGGATTTATGAGAACCCCTTGTTCGCATGGGACACAGTCTTCCCAGGAGCTGAGCATCCTACCTTCCTCTGGCCTCCCTGAGGTTGGACAGAAGGTTCCAGAAGATTCTAGGGAACAACTGCTTCACAATCTTGTAGGCTACAAGGGTCTCTGAGGACACAGAGTCCCCAGCCCAAATGGCAGAGGAATGTTGGGCTCCAGTGAAGTGAAGTTCATCTCCTTCCTGTCATTGCAGGACACTGCTGAGAAACTTCTAGACCGATTCATCTCCATCCTGTTCTCCCATACTCCCTGCTTGGCTGCCTTTTCCTTTGTCCAGATTGCCACCATCTTACCTGTGGTCTTCTGGCTTTTTTCTTTGCTTTCTTTCTTTCTTTTTTTTTTTTTTGGTCTTTTTGAGACAGGGTCTTGCTATGCAGTTCAGGCTGGCCTTGAGCTCCCTTTTGTAGCCCAGGCTGGTCTCCAACTCACACTGATCCTCCTGCCTCAGCCTCCCAAGTGCTGGGGTTACAGGCATGCGCCACCACGCCCGGCCTCTGCTGAATTTTTTCTTGACTCTGTCCTCCCTTGTCTTTCTTTCTCTCCCTCTCCTCACTTCTTTCCTCTCTCTCTACTACCTTCCCTTTTCCCAGGCTCTTGGATCTTCTATTTTTCCTTTCTTCCTTGGCCTCATGCCTGGTAGAACCATGTGTACCTAAGAAAATCAGCCCTTGTGGATGGTAATGAACTTTAGGCCTGACCACCTGTTGAACCTTATAGGAACATAGTTAATGATTTTATTCTGCTAAAGATCAGAGAAAGATCACTTAGGCCTTGCGCTCAATCTATTGTCTAGTTAGGTTGTAAATTGTGCCTGTATGCATTGGGAGGTTACAAATGATTAACTTTAAAAAATTAGCCTGTGCTAAGTGAAAAGTAGTTTCTATATAAAAACCCTGCACTCTGTCACTCGGTGCACTGTTAGTATTAAAGGCTCAAATTTAAATTCTAATTTGGACTCTGGTCTGGCCTCTGTTTGAGAACCCATAAGAGGAATAAGGGCTGGAGAAGCAAGACAAGTCCCCAAGAATCAGGGTCGCATCTCCCATGGGGCCAACATGGAGTCATGGCAAGCAGCAGGGCGTAGACTGAGCCTGAGGAGCGTGGCCCTGGCGGTAACAAGAAGGCCCCTGGGAAGAGCTTGGGTGAGCAGTCCCCAGGGCCTAAGCCCAGTGTTTAGGCAGTATGTTCTGGTGATACCAAGCAGACTTCAGGGGGAGGGATGAGTTATTTAGAAACTGAGGCCAAGCCCAGGAAAATGTGTGAGGCTTTCTTTTGTCCTCAAAATGAAAAGAGGAACTCAAACTCAGCAGCCATCAATAACTGCTGAAACCTCCTCTGGGAACTTCTGACTGGGCTTAAATTGGGCTTGCACTCAGATCTGCTTTCTGGGGCCTCTGGGGCCATTGATTTGAGGAAGTGTACCTTTTTTGGTTGTGTGATTGTTCTTGAGATGGGGTCTCACTATGCAGCCCAGGGTGGCCTCAAACTCACTGGGATTCTCCTGCCTCAGCCTCCGAAGTGCTGGGACTATAGGTATGTGCCACCATGCCTGATCAGGATGTGTGTTTTCATAGGGAGGGCTCATCGGACTGAGATGGCCTGAGAGAGCCGGGCCGGTTCCCATGACTCCAGGGGCACCTCCTGGGGTAGCTGAGTCACACACAGTCTGGTGGCCTCTGAGTCTGGGAAAACCCTTGGGGTCCACACTTCCTTCCTCTTTTCTCTACTACCTTACCTATTCCCAGTCCTCTCATATCTTCTATTTTTTCCTTCTTCCCTGGCCTCACACCAGGTGGAACCATGTTAGAAGGCATGACCACTGTGTCCGGGGTCCCCTGTCCCTGGGAATAGGGGCTGGAGAATCAAGACAAGTCCCCAAGAATCAGGGTCCCAGAAGGACTGGGGAACTAGGAGCCCCAAAGGTGTCATGGCCGCAGAGAAGCAGCCATGCCGCTGGCTCATAGTCTGCAGCCTGACCCTTCTCTGCCTGGCCCCAGGCCCACCGCCACTCACAGCTTAGCCAAAGTGGCTGCAGCCTCTTGCCATCCCGAAGCCCAGAGAGGCTCTGGCTTAATAAGCCACTGCCTGGGAGGGACTGACCCAACCTCACAGGAAGCGGCCGCAGGAGGGGCGTGAGGCTGGCAGGGTGTGGACTCCAGACAGACTCAGTCTGCACCCCTGTGAGGGGCCAGGTTCCTCGACACAGCCCCAGGGCCGTCCTTTGCAGTCACACTTAACAGTTGCCTCCACTTTGAAGGGACAGAAGAAACCCTAGGGGAGGAGCGGCTAAGGCACTTGCCCACTTGCTACTTACAGCGTTGTGATCTCTCAGGGGACCCAGGAAGGCCACTCGGCCAGAGGGAAAGTTCACGCTACCCCCGGCTGGGGCATGGTGACAGCTGTGAGACTCATTGCTGGCCATGGTCACAGTGGGGGATGAGCCCACGGCAGGTGACAAGCCCACACGTTAGAAGCAACTATTGTGATTTGGGGTTTTCTTCCTTTTGGGATTCTAAAGACAGATCTGCCAGTATAGCTCTGTATGTAGCTCATAGGCCGCCTCCTGAGTGCTGGGACCAAAGGCCCCACCCAGCAGGCGCTGGTGCAGCGCTCCCCTGCACCTCTCGCTCCCACCTTCCTTTCCACTCAACACCCTCAGCTCCCTCATCGTTTCCTCAGTGACATGGTGACCAAGCCTTGTCTCTCCCAGCTGTTCTGCTCTTCTTACCAGGATCCTCAAGGGCTCAGTAACACACATGCGAGTGCGCACACACACACGTACACAACATGCATCCCATGTGCACACACATCACATGCATGCACACAAGCACAATGCCCACATGCTCAACATGCACACTCAAACAAGCACATACACACACAATGCACCCACACATGCTCACACACAGGCAAGGCACTCCCCTATGCATATGCATGCACACATCCCACCTATGCACACACACATGTGCACACAACGCACCCACAGGCACACAATGCACACAACGCACGCTCAGGCACACAATGCACACAATGCACGCTCATGCACACAATGCACACACATGCCCCCCCCCCACATGCACACACTCACAGCCTCCCCCTCCAGCTGAGGACATCAAGACCAGTACCTTCTGCTTTCCTCCACCCCCGTGTTCTCTTCATGCAGCCAGATAAAAATAGCTTCCCAGACTTCCACTGTGGTCAGACAGAGCCCTTCACGCCTGTCCCACAGGCCTGGCCTTGGGTGGCCTTGCTGGGCTTGAGACAGTGTGATTTTTCTTTAAAATTCAGCCCCGCATCCTGTGCAGCTCTGAGACCCTGGTAGTGACCTCAGTGGCCAATCGCACCATCGTGGAACAGCTGTGGGTTCTACAGAGTAAGGCTGTCACCTGCTGAGCCTCCATGCTGCGGTAAGGCCATCTCCCTTCCTTTCTGTCCCTTGCTGGACAGAGCTACAGCAAGGCATGACGCAACCTCAAATCAAGACTTTTCTCCTCTACTCTGGGCTTCTGTGCCCACCACTGTGTTTCTCATCCCCCATGGGAGCAGATAATTTAGGCCTCACGAGTTACGGTGTGTCATGGAGAAGGGTCAGGGGGACTGTCACACTTCGCCCCAGAGCCACCCTGTGGACTTTGAGAGGAGGTCAGACTCTGCCCAGCCCATAAGTCACCCCATAGGAGACAGGTGCTTCCTCCTCGCTGACATCACAGCTCACCTGGACTGTGAACTTGTCATCCCCAGTGGGCAGGATTCTGTAGGTGTACACGCAGTTCCGGTACCTGGAACAGATCAAAGGTGTCGTCAGAACCTAGCAGGAGCAGACAGAGTCTCTGACGCCCCAGGGACCTGGACACTTCCCTTCTTGCTGGCTGGCGCTGTGCGTGAGAGCCCACAGGCAGCAGTCCTGGAAGAGGTCCCCCTTGTCTGGGGTGGCCAGTCAGCCAGGTGGGCACACACTGCACAGACAGAGCTCCTGGAAGATGCCATCTGAGCACCCACAAATGCAAGGACCCAGGTTTGATTCCTGGTACCACATGCTGTGCCAGCCACCAAAACCAAGTATGGCCTGGTTTCCTGGTGAGGGAGTGTCCCCAAGACATAGGAATGCAGATGTTCACAGCAGCACCACGTACAGTGGCAGGAAGCGAAAGGCAGCGTGGTCTGTGGCTGCATGGCCAAAGACCCTGGATGGGACATGCCGAGGACACTGATGGACCCTCTCTCTCAGTTGCTGTGCGAGACCTCTGAGCTCTTCGTGTTCTTTTAAAAAGCAAATTTCAGGGGTGGGGATTTATTTATTTTTCTTTTTTGTCTTTTTGAGCCATGGTCTTATGCAGTGCAGGCTGGCCTTGAGCTCACTTTTGTAGCCCAGGCTGGTCTCGATTAGCTCACTAATCCTCCTGCCTCAGCCTCCCAAGTGCTGGGATTACAGGCATGCACCACCATGCCTGGTAGGCGTGGGGATTTAACTCAGCAATCTGAGCAAGTACAAGGTTCAGAGTTCAGTCTCCCCCACTCCTCCAACACATGGAGAGCCTCAAGGAAAGGCCTGGGCAGTATTTGGGGTACAGACTCCAATTTACTTCCATAGCTATGGGGGCCACACCTGGTTTTGGTGGCTGGCACAGCATATGGTACCAGGAAGCAAACCTGGGTCCTTGCATTTGTGGGTGCTAAGATGGCGTCTCCCAGGTGCTCTGTGTGTGAAGCATGTGCCCGCCTGGCTCCCGGCCTCCCCAGGCACTGCCACTCACCAGGGACTATCACTGAGCACTGGATGGAGGACAGGTGACAGGATGGAGACAGTCCATACTTTTCCCAAGACCCCACCTCAACAGCCTGCAAGGCTGACACCATTTTTCCTGCTAACCAGATATGAAAGTATCTCACTACCCCCTCCCTGGCAACCACAGGTATCAGACCTGATGATCTTTGCAAATCTACGAGGTGAGAGGAAAATGATAGCTTGCTCTCGGCTTTATGAGAAATGTTCAACTCGTCCTCCTGTTTTATCTTTCTTTGAATTTCTTTTCATGTCTTTGCCACACTTTTTTTTTTGTGTGTGTGTTTGCTATTCAGACTCTGGTCTCTGCTACAGTATATTTGGACTTAACTGATCTTAACAGTGTTTACCAGCTCTATTTTTTTAGCTGTGTACAAATTTTATTTATTTTTTTTTTTGAGACAGGGTCTCCCAACATAACCCACACTGGCCTTGAACTAGCAAGGGCATTTTGGTGGACGTTTTGGAATGCGTCGCCTTAATGCTTCTCTTCCTTCCACACAGGAAAGCTCTGCCTCTCTTACTCTCTCACTTTAGTTCCATCTTCTTGTCCTGGTCCTATCTCCAGAGCTGAAATAGCCTACAATTACTGGACCTGCAGCAGCAAAACACAGCCTCAGGCCTCCCAAAGCTGGCCAGAGAACCTGTGTGACCACCTCCGGGCCCCAGGACTCCGCCTCAGCCTCCTGTGGCAAGGCCAATTCTGCCGGGCTGTCTTATCCCTCAGCCTCCCACACTTTCCTCACAGATAAGCAAAGAGGGGGGAGGAGCTCAGCGGTGGAGGAGCTCCAGTGCGCACAAAGCTTCAGCTTGCAGAGAGCAAGTCTGGGGGCCCGGCCACAGGGGACGCCTCTCCAGTTTAGCCTAGCCACCACCAGCTTTCTAGAAGATGTGGAGGCACTGGAACAGAGAAGCAACCCATGCTAGGGAGGTCAGAAGCAGAGCTCGTGCTCCAGGAGGCACACCCTCTCCCCTCGGACCTCGCTCCTGGAGGTCTCAGTAGGTTTTAATGACTCTGCCTGTCCTTGTGGGCATCTGTTTAGAGCTTCCGGAAGCACCTGGCATCGCAGCCACCGCCCAGTGGGAAAGGAATAGTGCCAGGCCAGTCGTGGGCCAAGTGTAGGGGCTCTGCAGGAAGCTCCCCACACACAACTGCAATCGCGTGTGTACACACGTGCACACACAGCACTGATCCACGCACAATACAACATACAATGCATGTATAGAGCGTAAGTTTGCACATATGTAACACATACCTATGTATACCTGAATATGCATCAGACATACACACGTGTACACACAAGCACACACACAATTATTTTTCTTTTAGGGAAGGGTCTACAGGGTATTCAGGGTCCACACACACAATCTTCCAGGCAAAATGTTTAAGCAAAGAGTCTGCAGCCTGACAGCGTTTGACAGCTGCTTGGCAGAGTGTAGCCCAATGGCTTGCCTATGATTCTTCCAGGGCGACGAGTCCCATGCTAGCTTTCCCAGCCTTTGAGGGCAATTTGGTGACAACCTGTGGGGCTGATGCCAACTCTTGCCATGGCTGTGACCTCTTTTGGGGACTAGGTGGCATTTCAGGACAATCCTCTCAGGAGTCTCCACCAGGGATCCAGCCAGGAAGCAGCCACCCTCATTCCCCAGAGATGGGGGCAAGGGCAGCTGTCCACAGGGCTGTTGCCAGGTGCCCCACTCAGCATGGGAGGCGCGTGGGGGCGGAAGGTACCTGGGATTTCCTTGAATGTGAGAACTGAGGGAAATGGGAGAGGGAAGGAGCACTGTGATGTTTCATTTATTCCTCGAGGTAAATGTCCCATCCCCTCAGGATGATTCGCCACTGTACCCCGAAACACGCTTTTCAGAGAGCGGAGGCAGGCTCTCAAATCCCAGAGCCTCCCACCTGCTTCCGTCTCACTCCGCTGTCCAGCTTCCTGTACCCATTGTGAGTCTCAGTCCCTCTGCCACTGTTACTACACATTGTTTCCCCCTGCTAATGGGTATGCAGGTGTTTTCTCTCTCTGGTGAGGTGCTGGACACTCCTGGAAGGGGTGGAGCTGGAAGAGTCACGATGAGGTGGACTGCAAAGCTGGCCTTGAAAAAGCCACTTGCTGCCACGCGTGGCAGCATGCCTACAAGCCCAGCACTGCAGGAGGCTGAGGCAGGAAGGTAGAAAGTTCAAGCCTAGCCTGGACAATTTAGCGAGTTAACCCCTGTCTCAGAGGAAGAGATAAGAAAGACAGTAGGTGTAGCTCAGTGTGAAGGCCCTGGGCTCAAACCCTAGTTCTGTGAGGAAGAGGTGCTATGTGGGACAGCAGAGAAATGAGGGAAAATGGGAAGGTATTTGCTGTTCACTGAGTGCCATCCAAACCCCAGGAATCTCAGAATCTCAGCCAGAGCGAATCAGATCTGAGGACCTCAAAGAAGTTATACAGAACGAGAGACAGACAGACAGACAGACTGGGGCCCAGTGGTCCCAGCGTGTGGTGGTGTACGCCTACAATCCCAGCCCTCTGGGGGTTGAGGCAGGAGGATCATTGTGAGTTTGAGACCCCCCCCCCCCCGGGCTACAAAAAGTGAGCTCAAGGCCAGCCTGAACTGAGTAACGAGACCCTGTCTCAAAAAGACAAAAAAAGAAAGAAAGAAAATATCAGTAAACACATACACAATAACACACATGCACACACAAATACTATATATATATATATATATATATATATATATATATAAAATGCTATAGGTTTTCTTTTTTTTTGTCTTTTTTTTTTTGTCTTTTTGAGACAGGGTCTCACTGTGCAGTTCAGGATGGCCTTAAGCTCACTTTTGTAGCCCAGGATGGTCTTGAACTCACACTGATCCTCCTGCCTCAGCCTCCCGAGTGCTGGGATTACAGGCCTGCGCCACCACACCCAGCTAAAGTAGTTTATAGGTTTTCTAGGATCAAATTTATATATATATATATATATATATATATATATATATATATATATATATTAGGTTATATAAAACCTATAGGCTTTGGGGACTGGCGGGATGGCTCAGTGGTCTAAAGTGCCTGCTTGGGAAAGCTTGGGTGTCTTAATGGACTGCAGTTGGATCCCCGGCACCACATGCTGCGCCAGCCCTGCCCTCAGCGCAGGCTGAGCAGCCATAAAAATGAGTGAATAAACAAACAAAGGTTCTGAAACAAGAAAAAAATAAACAAATAAAATAAAAAATTCTTTTAAAAAATAAAAATAAAACCTATAAGCTTTAATACTAGAAAACCTATAGGATATATATATATATATATATGATATAGGACCTGTTCCTAGTGGAGATATATCTATATCTATATCTACATATATAGATATAGATATATCTCCACTAGGAACATCTCCTATATCCTATAGGTATATAGTATTCGTGTGTGTGTGTGTGTGTGTGTGTGTGTGTGTGTGTGTCCTTGACCATCAGAAAACTAAATGCACAAACCTCTGGCAAATACAATAAAGAGAAGAAACAGACAAAAGCAAGCTAAGCCTTTCTCTTTTGCCCTCCTCTCTGGGCTGGAGTCCTCCCCATCTTGCGCGTGGACCCCCAGGTGCTGTGCGCACTGGGAACGCCTGGCAGCAGCTGCAGCGTGAGGGGAAGGGAGGGGACACCCGGCTGCTAGCCCCACCATGGCCGCCGCGGTGCCGCAGAGGCTGAGTTCCTCCTCCCCTCCCCTCCCCCCACAGCTCTCCCCAGGTCCTGGCCCATGGCTGCCCCGGCGCCAGGCTCTGGTGACAGGTCCCTGCGGCCCTTCAGGTCCGAGGCCGGCTGGCCTGCACATACTTCTCCCCCCTCCTGTCTCCTTTGAACACACCATCTACTTCCTGCTGGGATCCCGGCCACTACACAAAAGCTAGCCGCGGAGAAGGGAAGGAAGATAGCAGTGGTGGCTGTAAGAGGAACTTGGCCATCACAAACTGCACGGTCGATCAGGAAGCCTGAGGCCTCGTCCAACATGGGGTTGTCTCTGCAGTGTGCATGGGGCCATTCTGAGGGTGTGAGAAGAAAGGGGACAAGGCTAGCTACCTGAAGATCTGTGCCACCACAGAACTGCCACGAGAAACAGCTCCGAATGGGAGTGGCTCTGCCTGCCAAAATTTTATTTAGTATTTCAAGAATGGAGCCATGAGGAGGCTGAGGCAGAGGATTTGCTGCAAGGTGGCGGCCAGCCTGGGCCATGGAGTGAGACCTTGACTTAGAAAATCAAAAGAACAACAACAACAAAATCAAGAATCAGACAATGAGGGTGAGATAGTTCAGCGGACTGAGCGCCTGCTTAGGCAAGTGCAGGGATCGAGGTTCGATCCCCAGTACTATGTGCCACGCTGGCCCGCCCTGGTGCGCTCAGCTGGCCATGGAGACCGGGCATGGTGGTACACGAGTGTAATCCCAGTGCTGGGGAGGCTGAAAACAGGAGGCTCACTACGAGTACATTAAAAAAAAAAAAAAAGAATCTGACAATGATGACTCAACCAAAACATGGCCAAATCACTCTCTCCTTATGAAGACAGAAAAAAAAAAACCAACTAAATATGTGTATAAAATATACTACATGTAAATAATATCCAGGGTACAATTTAAACAGTTATATTTAGGAGTAGTTTGTTTTGGTCAAATAATTGTGTGCGTGCGTGCGTGCGTGCGTGCGTGCGTGCGTGCGTGTGTGTGTGTGTGTGTGTGGCGGGCTCAGCCTGCCATGGTGTGGAGCTGGTGCAGCAAGTGGTGCCGGGGTCAAACCGCAGTCCCCGCGCTTGCCTAAGCAGGTGCTTCAGACCGCTGAGCTGTCTTGCTGGCCCCACATGAATATAATTTCATACTAGAAAACCTATAGGATGGAGCTGCCGTGCCCACCAGCAGGTACGCAGAGGATGCAGGAGGCCGGGAGCCTGGATGCTCAAGCCTGGAGAAGTCTGCATTCCCAGGAGAAGAGAATTTACTCCTTGACAGGTGAGCAGCGGAACGACTCCTCCCCAGGGTGGGTGGCTTCTTTCATGGTACTGTTTTAGAAACTCCAGCCAGGGGGCGAGGGACATAGCTCAGCAGCCTAAGTCCCAAGTTCAATCCCTCTTTCGGCAGAATAAACAAACAAAACAAAATAAAGAAACATTAGCCAGAGGACAAAAAAGTTACAAAATCTGAGTAGCCAGACCCAGTGTAACGGGTCAGCAGGGAAGGCGCGCAGGTCTGCCCCTCGGCCCAGGTCTGTAATCCAGCAATTGTAAGAGTTGTAAGTATTCAGAAGGATATAGATAGGGGAGATGATTGAAATATGCAGCAAATGTTTTACTTAAAAAAAACTATATTCTAATAAACATGGCCACGAATCCCCGTCAAAATATTTCTCCTTGTTTCACAGACACTTCTCCCACCTTCTTGCCATTTTCTCAAGCAGTCCTGAACATTTTCTTACTTTAATATTTTTAGGAGAGTTGATCAAACATACTCCAAGTGCCATCCAACAGGAAGGCAGGCACGTAAAAATAATGACGGCGTCCTGGCCCACATACTCAGCGGGCTTGGCGCCACGCAGCTTCTAGCTCAGCCCCCAAATCTGGACGACCGCGGAAGGCCAACGTTTGGATTTAGCTCAGGACACTGAGTCAGCCACAGCAGCACAACTAGAAACAGTGAGGACGGAGGACTCCAGCACTGCTGCAGTCAGCATGGAGAATGTGGAGACTGCGTGGGCATGGCCACATAGCTTACACTGTCATACATGTTATTTTTATTTATTTATTTACTTTTGTGGGACCAGGGTTTGAACTCACAATCTTGCACTTGCCAGGCAGGCACTTGTGCCACAGAGCTATCTCCCCAGCACCTGTCATACTTTTTAAAAACTTCAACATTTACTGTGCTTTGCGATCATGCCTGCTGTATGATAGTCCATCAAGAAAACCACGAAGAAGCAACTGGAAAATGATTTGAAATATGATAGAATGGGTAAAAGGACAGAATAAGAGAGTTCTCTGTAGGTAACCGGATACCATAAACCATGCCACTATCTTTGGGGAAAAAGGAACCCTTTCCAAAAGTAGCAAAAATACATAGGAGTCAAAAGTAACCATGAAGGGCTGGCAAGATGGCTCAGCGGTCTAAAGCACTGGCTTAGGCAACCACAGGGACCACGTTTTGATCCCTGGAACCACATGCTGTGCCAGCCCCACCCCCAGGGCAAGCTGTGCAGGCCATCATAAAATTATTATTATTATTTATCATAATAAAAAAAGTAATCATGACAAAATTACACAGGATTTATGTGGAAAAGTCACAAAATTATAATCAGAGCATCGGCTGGACTGCTAAGGAGACTGAACATCACCAAAATGTCAGGTTTCACCAGTTACATTTGGATTTCATGCTATTCAAATAGAAGGCCCAATTGTAGGTTTGCCCTGGCCAAGTACACATTTCTGCTAAGCACATGCTACAACGTGCAGCCACCCCTCCTCCTGGCCCACAGAATTCTTAGCGTGGGCCTTCACGTGGGGAAGTCCGGCCGGCCCAAGTGGTCCAAGGGGAAAGACACACCCCTCACCGCGGGCCTGCGATCTGTAAAGATGCTGTCCTACCACCCTTCCCTTCTCCCCAGGGGCGAGAAGCAAACTTCTCGATGCAGAGTCTGCCCCTCCCACCTCCCTTTGAACACCAAAGGGAGAAATCATAAGAGAAAAATATAGGTGGACCGTGCAAAAATGCACGATGTCTGAGTGTCAAAAAAAAAGAATAAAGTTTAAAGGCAAGCTGTACTGAAAACCTTTGCAACAAATATAACATCAACAATTCACATAAGCAGATAACATAAAATCTGTAGCTTGAATAGAAGAAAAACAGCCATGAGCATGGACGAGAACACCACAGTTCACCTTCCTGGGTGCTCTCTTCTCCTGCTTGTTGGGGCATACATTATTTTTTTTTTTCCCTTATTTTGTCTTTTTGAGACAAGGTCTCACTATGCAGTTGAGGCTGGCCTTGAGCTTGCACCTGATCCTCCTGCCTCAGCCTCCCAAGTGCTGGGATTACAGGTGTGTGCCACCACACCTGGCCTTGGAGCATAAATAGGTACCAGATTTCTGGAGAGCAATTTATCATTCTCTATGAAAATCATTCGATATTGTAATCCCACGACTGGGAATCTCTAACCAGAAATGGGAATAATGTCCCAGCATGAAGACCTTCACCACAGACACGTACACCAGCAGGACCTTGTGGAGAATGCAGGAACCTGACAGTGGAAGAATCACTGAATTCTATATGCTCAGTGTGATATTCAGGCCAAAATTCCAACTCACTGGGGAAAAAAAATGCTACTGTTGCTAGAAACCTCTGACTGTAATGATGAGCCTGGTTAGTACAATACATAACATATTTTTATATTTATATAAATACGTTATATGCTTTGGAGCCCCATTCTCCACAGCGTAGTTTATAACTTGTAATTAAAGCCAGATATTTGGGCCCTGGTACTGGATAACTTAGTCATAGCTTCCCTTTTTCAGCACAGGCTTGAACTCCTGAGCTCGCGCTTGCCAGGTATCACACTTGCAATGCCAGCACGCAGGGGGCTGAGGCAGACCGGCCCCAAGCTCGAGGCAACCTGAGCTGCAGAGCAAGACGCCGTGTAAAAGAAGGGCAGAGGGAGAAAAAAAAAGTACGCACTAAACCAAATGGGCAGCCGGGCGTGGTGGCGCACGCCTGTAATCCCAGCACTTGGGAGGCTGAGACAGGAGGATCAGTGCGGGTTCAAGACCAGCCTGGGCTACAGAAGTGAGTTCAAGGCCAGCCTGAACTGCATAGCGAGACCCTGTCTCAAAAAGACAATAAATAAATAAATAAATAACCAAATAGGCCTTACAAGAAGGGGGAGCCAGGCTCAGAGCCCAGGGAATCTGGCCCTGCATAGGTGAAGGCTGGGACCCCACATGTGCTCATCCCTGCTGTCCCCTGGGGTGCAGGGGTCCCCACAGCCTGTCCTGCTGCACTCCATTGCCTTCCTCAGAGCTCTCCCCTCCCTCTGAGGCTGAGCTGGAACACTAGGATGCTAAGTGCCATCTTCCTGATGTGCAGTGTCCCTGGGTCTGCAGAGTACTCTTCCTTGCCTCTCTGCCCAGACTCCCCCCAGGGCTCCAGGGCCTCAACCTGCCCCAGCAGCTGCAGCCCTGCACACGGCATCCAAGTCCTCTACCTGTCCACATCTCCTTGAGTGCTTCTGAGGAGGCCACAAGACAGCTCAGACTCCTGGAGGCCTCTGGGAAGTCTTAGAAGTGACACAGCCTTCCCTTCCATGTGAACCTGCCCACACAAGTGCGTCCTATGCTCCTCTGCTTCTGAATTGTCACCACCTCCTTTTTAGTTCACAAGAAACAGTAGCCAGGAGGGTGGGGAGGCACACCTGCCATCCCAGCATGCAAGAGGCTGAGGCAGGAGGGTCTCTGTGAGTTCACAGCCAGCCTGGGCTACACAGTGAGCCCTCGTCTCTAAAACACGAGGGGTTGGGGAGATAGCTCCGTGGCACAAGTGTTGCCTGGCAAGCGCAAGGTTGTGAGTTTGAACTCTGGTCCCGCCAAAAATAAATAAATAAGTAAATGAATGAATGAATGAATGAATGAAACACGAACTGACTGCATTTTTATACCTGCAAAGGGTTCACTGGGTGTTTCCACATCTCAGTATCCTCCCTTCTTCTGCAGTCAATGACCCAGGGACAGTAACATAAAGAGGAATAACCCAATTCTTCCACTATGCAAAGCATCTGAATATAAATCTCCTCAAATAAGTTATACAGAGTCAATAAGCTTGTAAAAAGATGTTCAGCATCACTGGCCATCAGGGAAATGCAAATGTTGGCCACAATAAGATACTACTTCCCACCCAGCAGGCTGTAATAAAAAGATAGATAAGAGCAAGTGTCAGGGAAGATGGGAAATGTTCTCCCAGGTGGGCAGGCAGAGTGTGAAGAGGCACGGCATTCTCTGAAACACTTCATCGTTGTTGTGCTATACATATATATCTATATTATAGTTACACTATTTGTTTTAGTCCATTGAAAAGAAGGGTTTGTACTAATATTGTTTAGACAATTAACTGCCTATATTTTGTACCCTGAGTAATTTAAAGACAGCAACGTAACATACTAACCATTGTTACCCTCTTATTATCTTCTTTTGAAATGTTATTTCTTTCTCTTTAAAATTAAAGAAAACAGCCCACTTTTTACCCACAATGTGAAGCACAAAACCGCCCCATGACCAGCAGTCCCACTGCTAGGTGGGTGCCAACTGTGAGCACGACTGTAAGCAGGTGTTTGTGCCAAGCCTGCTCATAGCGGTGGATCCATAATTGTCAAAAGGCAGGAAGAGGGTAATTGTGCCTCAGCAGATGAATAAACAAAATGTAGACAATCCATACAAAGGACCACTAGCCACTGAATGACTGATTCATATGGCAGAACAGACGAACTTGAAGGTATTAGCTAAGTGAAAAAATTCAGATACCACAGGCCACATAGTATATAGGTCCATTTATTAAAAATGCCTAGAAAAGACACAGAATCAGGCTGACTGGTTGCTATCAGGTGTTGGGGCGGGCAGGTGAATGGGAAACAAGTGCTAAGGTACACAGGCAAAGCCAGACATGGTGGCCCATGCCTGTAATCCCAGCATTAGGGAGGATGAGGCAGGAGGATTCTGGGAGCCCAAGGCCAACCTGGACTGCACAATGAGCTCAAGAGTAGTATGAGCTATGTAGTGAGACTCTGTCTCCAAACCAAAGAAAGAGGGAGGGAAGGAGGGAGGGAGGGAAGGAGGGAGGGAGGGAAGGGGAGAGAGAGAGAGAGAGAGAGAGAGAGATCTGTAATCAAATAGTGTTATTGGTTGTACAACCTTGTGATTGCACTAAAAAAAAAAAAAAAAATCTACTGAATCGCGCACTAGTACCTAAAGAGTGCTGCTTCAAAAATAATAAGGTGAACGGCAGTATCGCCCTGGCTGTACCAGCAGGGACACTGGTAGGGAGTTAAAATCGCCAGCACCAGTGCCCAGGTCACCTACCCAGAGTCTCATCCCTAAGGTCAGTGTGGGCCAGGCAGAAAACACAAGAGCTGCTCCTGATACTCCAGGCCAGGGCAGGGCAGGGCAGGGCAGGGCAGGGCAGGGCAGGGCAGGGCAGGGCAGGGCAGGGCAGGGCAGGGCAGGGCAGGGAGCGCTCCCTGGGATCCCAGCTCATCCATCACGTGGCTGGGCTCCATGTCCCAGGAGATGGCCCTTTGCTCCAGGCCTGCTAATGTCCATACACAGGTGGTTTGACCCGTTCAGTAGGCAAACAGGCAAAATGCCCTAAGCCAGTGCAGGTCCTGCAGCAGGCAAGCTGGTGGGGGTGGGGTGGGGACGGGGACAGGACTGGGCGTGGCCACAGAAAGCCAGCCCAGACTTGCTTGTCATTTCTCCTAGATTCCCTCCTGTGCTGCAGAAAGCAAGCGCAGAAGTGCCCCGAGGCAGACCACAACTGGCCTGTCGCTTAAGTAACGGCAATGCCCGATATGGGCAGCAGCCACCAACTGCATTTGTGTCGAGTGGTTACCGAGAGCTGGAAACTTGGCCCAGAGTGCTGGAAGCAGGCTGCAGGCGCGCACCACTTCTGCTGGGCTTTTATGACCCATGCCCCCAAGTCTCTTCCCAGGCTGCCCCCCGATGGACTCCCTCTCATGGCCTTCACCCTCCAGGTTCCTCTGTCTTTCTTTCAAGAATGGAGTTCAAAGCCAAGTGTGGCAGTTCACACCTATAATCCCAGCTACTCTGAGAGGCTGTGACGGGAGGATGGCTTGCTTGAGCTCAACGTAGCAAGGCCCTGTCTCAAAATAAATTTTTATTTCTGTTTGTTCATTTTGTTTTTTGGTGGGACCAGGGTTTGAATTCATGACCTTGCACTTGCCAGGCAGGCACTTGTGCCACAGAGCTATCTCCCCGGACCCTCAAATTTTTAAAAGGGTGGAGGTCACAGCAATATATGTGCACACATGTTTATAGCACCACAATTTGTCATAGCTAAATCTTGGAAATAACCCAAATGCCCATCAATTGAGGAATGGTTAAAAAAAAAAGATATGTATTTTTATACAATGGAGTATTATTTATTTATTTCTTGTTTCAGAACCTTTGTTTATTTATTCTCTCTCTTTTTTTTTTTTTTTTTTTTTATGGCCGGCTCAGCCTGCCCAGAGGGCAGGGCTGGCACAGCATGTGGTGCCGGGGATCGAACTGTGGTCCCTGAAGCCCTGCCCAAGCTTTCCCAAGCAGGGGCTTTAGACCACTGAGCCATCCCGCCGGGCTATGGAGTATTATTTAGCTATAAAAGAGACAAACTTGAGGCTTTTGTAGATAAATGCATGTAACTAGAGACTATATTGGTAAGTAAAATCAGCTCCACCTGTGCAAACATCGTATTATCTCGTTAGGGTGAGAACTTGAGAGAGTCATGAAAATCTACAAGGTACAATGGATATCGCGAAGAGGAAAGAAATTATTCAATGGGAAGGAAAAACTGGGCTGAGGAAAAGGACAGAGGTAAGAAGGGAAAAACACTTTTGGGCGCGTATGCAGGATGGTTTGGATAATTGTACTGTCAGTTTCTGCTTGTCTTTTGAAAGGAGAGCTTAATGCTTAATTTTCTAAACTTTATTTATTTACATTATGGCCAGCTCAGCTTGCCCTGGGGGTGGGGCTGGTGCAGTGCATGGTGCTAGGGTTTGAACCATGGTCCCTGTGGTTGCCTAAGCTTGCCTAAGGAGACCTCTGAACTATCTCACTGACCCAAATGCTTACTTTTTTTTTTTTTGTCTTTTTGAGACAGGGTCTCGCTATGCAGTTCAGGCTGGCCTTGAGCTCACTTTTGTAGCCCAGGCTGGTCTCAAACTCACACTGATCCTCCTACCTCAGCCTCCCAAGTGCTCGAAATGCTTGAATTTTTTATTTTATTTTATTTTATTTTTAATTTTATTTATTAAAAAAAATAAATAAAATAAATAAAAAAATAAAATAAGGGGGCTGGGGAGATAGCTCCGAGGCACAAGTGCCTGCTGGGCAAGTGCAAGGT
>PVJA010003401.1:0-95544 GCA_004027025.1 Myocastor coypus | reverse complement strand
CTGGCAGCCTAAGCTCCTGAATTGTACCGCTTCCCTGCAAGAGAAGCCGATGGAGGATGAATGGCCTAATTTCTCTGTGCCTCAGCTTCTCCTTTATAAGATGGGGTAACCACAGTACTTACTCGATAGGGTTTTTAAAAAATTATTTATTTATTTTCTTGTTTCAGAACTTTTGTTTGTTTATTTTATTTACTTTTATGGCTGGCTCACCCTGTCCTGAGGGCAGGGCTGGTGCAGCATGTGGTGCCGGGGATTGAACCGCGGTCCCTGCAGCCGCCTAAGCTTTCTAAACAGGCGCCTTAGACCACTGAGCCATCCCACCAGGCCCCGATAGGGTTTTTATGAGAAATACATACTTTAAAATTGGAGAACTCTTTGTAGTGGTACCTAGCATTCAATTGCTCTGTTTTTATAAATAAAAATATCTGAAACAAAAACTCCAAGCTTCTTAGGGCATCAGCTAGCTGTTCTCTCTGCTGTGGCTTGCTGGCCTTTGATTTGGACTCAGGCACCATGAGTGCCAGTGGCTCTGTGCCTGGGGTCACGTCTCCCTGGGGAAGAGGGAAGGGCTACCCTGCAGCCCACACCCTCCCGAGCGCAGTCTCCACATCTTGGCCTCCGCTGTCTTGACACTCCAGCCTCCATGCTGGCTGCGGTGCCCCTGGCTTCCAGCAGGACCCCACTTTCCTGTTTTCTCAGCCCTCCTGGTGCTGAGCTTCTGCCGCAGCTCCCTCTGGGAGCAGAGCCGTCCTTCCATGAGTGTCCGTTGCTTGCTTACACTGGCCGACAGGCGCACTTGGGCATCTTGCAGTGCTCCTGTTCTGGCTGCGGTGGCCCGCGCTGACCTCGCTGTCCTACTGTGTCAGGGAGGAGGTTGGCAGCAGCAGGTAGCCTCCAAGCTGGGGGCTTTGCTGAGGACCCCAGGGCCTGTCAGGAGGGCTCATGCCTGTGGGTCCCAGGCTGGCTCTCGGCGATTCTCAGCTCCTCGGGCTCACATTGCTGCCCCTTCACTTTGCATTGAGCAGAGCGTGTCCAGGCTGCACCTCCATCCAGGGGGCTTGGGGCCCATGCTTAGGAAGACGGGGGACTGAGGAGTCAGCGGGCACCCCGGCCGTCACTCCAGCCTTCTGTACACACTTACATATTAGGCCTGACTGAGAACTGTGCACCTGAAAAGTTTTATATGAAAGTCTCAAATATATGAAATATAAAAGAATAATACAATAAATAGCCACAACTATCATCTTAAATGCTTGTGTAACGGTCCAGATTAGGGGAGATTCAGGTAACATTTTTCCTCCCCTCCCCCTTTCTTACTAATGTATGCATGCAATTGAAAGAAAGATATGCTCTGGGGCACAAGTGCCTGCCTGGCAAGCACAAGGCTGTGAGTTCAAGCCCCAGTCCTGAAAAAAACAAAACAAAAGAAAAAAAAAAAAAAAAAAAGACCTTCTCAGGAGGAGCTGGGCCTGCGAGAGTCAAGTTGTTGCACCTCAGTCCCTGCTAAGTCTCCTTACTCTCCTCTCTCTGGGTGCTTGTTTTATCTTTGATTATTTCAAATGTACTAGACCTGGAACACTGGAGAACATTTTAAAATTATAAAGAAATGCAGCCTTATAATTTCAATGTTTAAATTCAGGAAGAGCTGAAGGCTGATACCTGGCACCCCGATATGGTGCCTCCCGAGGGAAGGGCAGGGGGCGTCGAGTGGGAGCCAGAAGCGCTGCTTCTCTGGGACACTGGCGCCAAGGCCACACGAGATCAGCAGAGTTAAGTGGCAGCCACACGGTCACTCGCACGACAGGGTGGAGCTGCAGGAAGCCACAGAGGCACTTCAGCAGAGAAACGGCCAGTTCAACCCAGGCTTCCCAAGAATCTGCCACGCGCCGGGTCCTGCGCTGGCCTTCAGGGTGTGAAGACAGTCTGTGTCTTCAGGGAGTTTGTTGTCAGGGACAAGACTGAAAACGCACCCAGTGAGATGCACCCAGCCACGGAAGGAGATCGCAGACTCCACGGTGACAGTGCCGAGACGGCGGCTCTGCTCAGGACCCAGGGCCACGCTGAACAGGTCTCTAGCCAGAGGGCTGGTGGTGGCAGCGGGAAGGGAGGAGCAGCGGAGAGGACTGTGGAGAGGAACTCTGTCCAGTGTCTGAGTTAGGCAGAGGCAGGAGCAAGCGAAAGGAAGGCTCAGCGTGCATTTGAGTGAGGAAATTGTGTTCCTAGAGAAGTTTCAGGAGGAGCAGTGTGCCTGGAGGAGAGGATTCTGGGGGCCCACGACCTTGGGTGCTGTCGGGAGTGCAAGCAGTGTGCAGGAAGGCAGCAAGGAATCCCGAGCTGGCCCTGCAGGAACGTTCCCACCTCTGTAGACAAGGCTGCAAGCAGAGGCGCTAGATGACCAGAGGCTGTTCAAACTCACAAGACCGGGATGTGAAGATAAGGGACCGTGCTCCTGAAAGGGGCACAAACTACGGGTCCTCCAAGTCTTCTTGGTAGCAGTGAAGGACACGCACCCCGCAGACCTATGCGTCTGGGGCCTGCAAGCCTCCAGGGCATCTGTGCTGTACCCTGCGGAGTTCTAAGGTTCCAGTATAATATTGATATCATCTTATTTCTTTAAAGGGGTTTGCACTTGGAGGTTCATCGGGGAGGGCTAGGGCAGCTGTCCTGGAGAAGTGCTCAGTTAAGGAGATACCACCACAGGGTGTCTTCTAGAAGATTCCTGGTCCTTGTGGGAGCCTGGCTGGGCAGTGTCTAGCAGGGAATGCTCTGTGCTCTTGCCAGGTGAGGCCTGGCCCCCTGAGGTCCTGCTCAGCCTGTTCTGGTCACCTTTCCATCCTGAGACGCAGTGCCCAGCACCCATAGCACAAAGGAGGGGAGGTTTGTTTGGGCTCTGCAGATTCAGTCCTTGCTTGGTCAGACTCAGGCTGAAAAAGCATGGAGGAAGGGGATTGTAGGCAGAGAGGAAGCACCTCCAGGCCACACCCCAGAGGCCTCCCCCTTCAAGCAGGCCCCACCTTGAGAAGCACACTTAGCTCTGCCACCCCATAACCCAGCCACCTTTCTAAGGCCCCACTCTGCCGGGGGGCCCTGGGTCACATCCGGATCTAGTCCTCAGAGGCCTCTTTTTGTGCATTGCTGCCAACCTGCTCCTGAAGAGGCCTGGCGCGGAGTGAGTGTTCAGTGAATTTGCGGTGCGGAGGACAGATGGGCACGAGGCCAGGCTTGAGTGCTGCATTTTCCCTGGACTCCAGCTGTGTGGGGAAACGAGGACGGAAAGCCTGGCCTGGGGTCTCGGGCTCCTCTCTGTGCATCTGCAGCGTGCCTGCAGAAAGCACGCCCCAGGGGAGTCACATTGCAATGGTGTGCAGTGGGTTTCGAAGCTCCCCTCTGCTCCTTGCTGACTCTGGCCCCCTTCCCGGGGAAGCTGCAAGCCCCTTCAGGACCCTGACCCGGGCATGCTCTGTGTCTGTAGCACTTACGCAGGATGTACTTGCCATCTCAGGCAGCGTGCGTGCTCCTCGTGCGCCTGTGCGCTGACCAGAAGCCAGAAATGTGTTCACTCCCTGTGAACGCCTTTGCCCAGCTCTGTGTGCGGAAGGACAGAAAGCAAGGGTGCTAGAGATGTCACTTGTGCCTGGACTGCACTCATCCCTGTCTCCCAGAAGCTGTTGGAGGACCAGCGATGTGCGCGGACCTTGACCGGGGCAGGGCAGGCTCCTCCTGAGGGAGGCCTCAGGGCTGAGGAGTCGCACAGCACTGCGATCTCTGGAAGCTCCGGGAGACAGGAACATGGAGGCAGGAGGCTCACTGTGGACCCAGGACGCTCAAGATGGGTGTTGAGGCAGGAAAGGAAGAAAGCCAGGTGCAGGCCATGGCTCAGGCAGCTGCGGCTTAGTCCCTGGCATTTTCCGAGGCTTCGGGCTGCCTTGTGACCTGACCTGGGAATAGGGCATCAATTATGACTCCCAAGTGCCACAGGGTAGGAGGGCACGCGGACTGGGAGCGGCCAGGGACACCACAAAGGCAGGGTCCCTAGGTCCAAGACACCAGCTAGGCCTGCCACAATGGCCAGCGTCCCCAGGCGGAAAGCCTCCAGAACCCTCTGGCAGCTGAGACAGGCAGCAGAGCTGGCACTGAAAGGAGTGCAGGCCACAGTGCTGAGCAGGGGAGCCACTCCTGGGCAACCGGGTCACCCCTAACTCTGGAGGCCTGGGAGTGCCGGGGAAAGAGCTCCCCCAAGGCCCCTTAGTCCTTGGTGTCGCCTGCCCAGAGTTTCTGAGATGCCTTTTCCAGGCAAGTGCCATGCCTCACACCAGAAGGCTTGACAGCTCCCCGGTGTCTTCTTCGGCCCGTTCATTCCTGGGAAAAGCGAAGGCGAGGGTGTCCCTGACCCGACCTTGGCCCCGTTGCCTATGGCCGGAGAGAGGGTGCGTTTGCCCTCCCTGCAGGCTGCTCTCCCAGCAAAGCCTCTTCCTCCAGAGCAAATGTCTCCATTTCAGCCGGATTAGATTTACAGTGGAGCCCACAGAACAGTTGAAAGTCCTAAATTCATCCTCAGTACAACTTGCAGAGCGGCTGCAAACGAGACGGATGTCACTCCTGGGAGCAGGGGCCCCGAAGGTTTTGGGGAGAAAAAAGTTCAGCAACACACCTCAGACGGGCCCCAGCAGGGGAGAGAGCAGAGGCCTTTACTTAGGGCTAGAAATCCGAGGACAGAGGCCTGGCTCTCATGAGCACCCTCCTAGAACATGGCTTGAGACCCAAGCTGGATGCTCAGGGCCTCGGGCGGCAGCTGGGACCTAATGGCAGGTGCTGGTGTTCCCTTTTTTCCTTAAAATCATGTGGAGTTCATGCACTTTCTTCCCACTGGAAAAAAGACCTCCTTACCTGGGCAAGGACACTTCCCACCTGGACACCCCAAAACCCTCTAGACACCGTATGGCCCAACCCAGGCATGGGCCGGGCTGCTTAAATCGCGGCTACAGAGTGAGGCTTTGTCGACAGCCAGGTCGTTTTATAGATCCATTAAATCTACATTTTCTCCTGGGCTCCTTTCCTCAGAGCCCCCAAACCTACTCTCACTACACACTCTAAAAAACCCCTTAAGCCCCAGAAATAAATCTCTACAAACCGCCAAGCGTTCAATCAGGCTTTTACTCTATCTCTCTGCAATTAGAATAAATTTACTGCCCGGAGAGATGAGGGGAAACGGGCAAGGTACCTCTTGGATAAATATACGGCAGGGAGAAAAGTCAGGCTCTGTGAAAATTATCTCTGCGCATTCAACAAGAATCGGGGTCACGGGAACCGCTGCATACCAGGCCCGCTAATTAATGGGCCTGCAGCTGGCGGTACCACTTGGCCGCCCCGCTCCAGCTGCCGGCTCCATATTTCTCCCGCTTGCAGGACCATTCTTGGACCAAATCCCATCTCCTTTTTTTTCCCTCCAAGTACAAAAAGTACATAAGTCCATCCTGGAAGGCTGCCAGCCTCTCAGGGAAGGAGGGAAGTGTCGTTTCTTCACTATTTTTATCTCCTCTCTAAAGGAGAGGCCTGGGGGCAGGGTCCCTGGGATCACCTTGTGGCGGGGGTCCCGACTGGGAGTCAGAGAGGGGCCCTTGTCACCTCGGCTCCAACTCAAGGACCCCAGGAGACACAGCTTCTGTACCAGGCTGAGGCTGGGGCTGAGCTACAGAGAGAGAGGGAAGCAGATAGCAGAGCGGCAACAGAGGGGCCGAGACTGCCAGGGAAGCTTGGGGTGAGAGCTCAAGGCCGGGCCGCTGGAGCCACCGCCAGTGACCACACTGCCCTGCCACTGGCGGGCAGCCTCAGTGTCTGACTGGGTGCTTCCCAGAGCGCTCGGCACAGGTTTCAGGGAAAGATCTGGGTTTGAGTTCATAAATCCACCTCCGCCCTCTCAGCTTGGAAGAAGGACTGATCACAAATGGCCTTCGCCAGGGCGCTGCATGCGGGGCCCTGGGCAGCCCTGGGCATGCTGCGGCCTCTGACCTTCAGGGTGTCGGCCCAGGCTGAGCGGAGCTTTGCCGTGGATGCAGTGACACTGGGAGAGAATTGGTCTCCCGGCCCGTGGAGGCGCAAGGCTGCTCTCGGAGCAGCGGCAGCCGCCCCTTGCTTGTCCAGCCAGCCTGTTTTTCTCACTTGGACTCCTGCTCCCCTCCCAAGTTGCCTAGTAGTGGAACTGGGCGTTCTTCCACGTGGTGACAGACACGTGAGTCTCGCCCAGAAGTCACGGGGATGGCCTGATTCTGCTGCTCAGAGGGATTCCCCGGGTGCTCGTTATCCTGAGCTCCAGACCCGCACCCCAGGACAGCTGCCTGCACCCTGGGGTGGGAGGGCCGCTGTCCTCTAGGGACAGCCTCACTGAGCCCTTGAAGGACAGAGAATGCTCTCCCGACAGCTTCCTGGCTGTAAGGGAGTATTCGGGCCTTGTAGGAGTCCTGGGGCATCTCGGGAAATGTAGGAACAAGGACTGGGAGGAAGCTTTCAGGAACTAGGGCTGACTCTGAACCTCTCCGGCCACTCTCACCTGCCTTGTGAGGGCTGCCCAGTTGCGCAGCTGCCCGGCACGCTCTGGTCCCTTCTCCCTGAAACTGGTAACTCGGGCGACTCTTCAAGCCCTGGTTGGAGAGGACTTTGGAGTGTGGCAAGAGTGAGGAGCAAGACTGCCCAGGTGCAGGCCTGGCTTCTGAAAGCTGTGGACAGCGTCTGGAAACTTCCGTGTGGAGCATGAGGACCACAATAGCAGCTGCCAGCGGCGCCCTAGCCCCGAAGCAGTGCCTGCTGGTGCCCGGCTTCTCAGCAGTGCCCCTTAGGCAGATACACGGTACCCTGTGCAATGCCAGTGCAGTGTGGGCACATTCACATTCTCACAGGCTCCCATGGCAGCGCTGTTCTGGGTGCTGGCATCGGCACTGGCACGGAAATGGGCTCGGGGAATGTCATAAGTTGGCTAAAATACTCACATGGCAAGAACTTGCATGTAGGGCTCGAGGCGTGAATCCCATGTCACGTCTACACTACCCGACCAGCCTTCACCCGCAGGGGACCTCTGGCCCTGCTTCCCAGCCTCTCCCACCTGAGTGCTGCCTCTGGCTTCCTCTCGGCAGGTGAGTCTCTCCCCTGGGCCCAGGACTCCGGGAGCAGTGCAGGGTGAGCTGCACAGAGACCGGGCAGAGCCTGGGACAGTGCCACGGCTGCAAGCTAGGCAGGATGGAGAGGGCACAGGGGCCACAGCTGCCAGTCTGGGACCTCTGCTGAAGCTGTAAGTTGGGGAATAACAGCACCCACAAAACAGGACCCAGGTGCTGCACGGCTCTGGACCTGCTCCCCGAAACATCTAGGAGCATGTTCCTCCTCTCTCTTTAGATATTAATTCATCCTTCATTTCTGCTTCACCTTTTTCTTTTCCTTTGGTACCAGAAATTGAACTCAGGACCTTGTGCTTGCCAGGTTGGCGTTTGTGCCGCTGAGCTACAGCCCCAGGCCTGAGCCTTCATTTCTAAACGATAATTTACTATTGTAAAAGCAAGCAACAGCCTAAAATCTGGGCGACGTTCCCTGACTACGCAGCTCCTCCAGGCCTCGCTGTTCCTTTCTGCGGAGACCTTTCCCACCTAGGCAGGACACACCGGCGTTTGTGGGCATGCTCCTGTGCAGAGCCAAGTGCTGTGAGTGAGGTCTCACAACCCGCATGGCTCGGCAACTTGTTTGATTTCTTTCTTGGTCTAGTTTACTGCGTTCCAGCCCACACTCTTTCAGAGCACTTCTTCTTAAAGGTACCCAGGGCTGTAGGGCCTGCGTGCACCACAGCTCGCCTAAGCTGTACCCTTGGGCGTAGACCCAGCACGTTTCCTGCATGACAGGGGTGACGGGCTGGGCTAACGGTAGGGGAGGCACACACCGAGCCCCGTGTCTGTGCCCAGGACAAGGGCAGCCGTAGCCACTTCTCCTTGGTCTCACTCCCCGCTGGGCACCAATGGCTGGCACCGAGGGAAGGGCTTGGGACAAAGTGAACTGCGAAGCCAAGCACAGTGAGATATGGGAGGCTAGTAGCTCCGAGCCTGTGGCAGTGCGAAGACCCCAAGTGTCAGCTCGGGCAGGGGGCTTGAGGTGCAGAAGTGGGCAGTCTGGGGTTGGGGACACTGGGGCATTTCAGTCTGTGAGGTCCAGAGGGCCTGGCCACACATCCTGCTGCTTCGTAGCCTCAATGCCCGGTGCCATCTGCCAGGGCCTATAGCATTACCATCGGCGTTCCTGATACAAATGGAGAGAAATCTTGATTTGCAACTTCCAAACTAGGTGAAAGATTAAAACTCCCTCACTTACAGCTTAAAAGCAGTAGGCTCAGAAGCCCTCCTTCCAAAAGCCTCTGTTCTGACAGGACATGTTTCTTTAGTTAGTATTCAGTGTTTTAAGTCACTACCTGTTCAAAAAAAATGCAGCCCATTGAATTTGAAAGTGTTCCACATTTTTATTTCGTTTTTCTTGAACTTTGTACCAAGTGGGCTGGAGCCTTACTGCCATCTGGGTCAGCAGTTGCTTCTGGCTCCTGTCTGGTGCTCGGAGTAAAGTAGGACCAAGAGGCCGGGGCATCCTCAGCCGTCACTGGAGAACGAGGACGTAGTGACAATCCTGTGACCATCCTGCCCTGGGCAGCCACCATCTGTCCACCCTAGGCTCCGACATGAGTGTGAGGACCCACAGGGCAGCTCTGCCATGGGCCACGGCCAGCAGCTCAGAGGGGAGCGTGCTCTTCAGAGAGAACAGAAGAGCCCGTGCCGACTTGCCCATCCCATTAGGCTCCATGACCTGCTGGTGTGACGCAGGGAAAGGGTGACCGTATCCCATGCTGAGCACCTCACAGGGCAGGGGCCTGCAGCGCCTGGGAGAAGAGGCAGAATGGGCTCCTCAGAGACACGAGGGCTTCTTCCAACACAATTCCCCAGATCCATCATTCAGTGCACAAGCAGGCACCTTCAGGAACCTGGGAAGATGGTCCTCTGCTCAGCCCGAATGCGGCGTGAGCTTTCCCAGGGCCAGGGCCCCGTGCACCAAGCCAGGTCCTCGTTTCCAAGGACTCGTGATCCTGAGTGCCTGTGACTGGCCAAGCCTGTGGGTAGAGCCTTCGTCTGGAGGTGACGCCGCTGCGGGAGGGCAGCAGTGATCTTCCCACAAACCTTACAGGCTCATCTCCAGCACAGACAGTAGCTGCGAGTCTCTGGTTCATTGAGTGCTGAGACACCCAGCCTCAGTTTCCCCATTTCCAAGTAAAGCGCTCAACTGTGTCCTCTGCTGATGTGCAGGACGAGGGAGCCTGGTAAACTGGGTACAGAGAAGGGCCCATACACTACAGATGCAGGATTTTTGTGGGGCCTTTTACAAGTACCCTGGGGGTGCAGTGCCAGGACCATGCTGTTGGGCATGTCCTGGGTGCCAGGTTTTGGTCTGGTTTCCTTCTGTTTTGTCCCCAACTCAGGCCTTAGGGGTTTGGGGAAGAGTCTCTCTTCTCTCACACCATCCATCCTGAATGCCAGGGGAGCACAGGTTCCTGCCAGGGACTCAGGGCTGAAGACGTGGGCACACAGCACTGTGACACATGGTGAGGCCTGCGCTGGCTGGGAATGAGTGGGCCGCTGGCTGTGGGCCGGAATTGCTCTTCAGCCATGTGTGAGCTCCCGATGGATGCTGTCATGCTTGGTGGCCCTGCAGTCTCAGGCACTTGAGCTCAAGAAACCCCACAGCTTGTGGCAGCTGGCAAAGGGCAGACGCGGTTTCTCCTGGCCTTGGAGGAGTCTGAGCGCAAGTACAGCATGGCCGATCTCATCCTCGGGCAGTTGTGCTTCCTCTTGGGAAACCCATCTGGCTCTTCCAGGAAAGAGTTGCCCACCTTACCTCCGCCTCACACTTCTGTGTCAGTGTGAGGATCAGAGGCTGACTGATGCCAGCCCTGGAAACCAAGGCAGGGTCAGGTGGCAAACAAGGAAGGAGCCCCCGGGGTCTGGGGTCTTGGAGGGCTTGGCCACGCAGGGGCTCTGCTGAGTCCTGGCCCTGCACCCTGGATCCCAGAACTCTCGGAGCCCCTGCTTTGGGGTCTGCCTTCATCCACAAGAAGAAGAGAGGAGGCCCCGACAGGCGTGTCCTGGATGAGGCGGCAATGGAAGGGGGCTCTCAAGGTGCTGGCCACAGAATCTCCAGCTGCTTCCTGAGTCCACCATTGCCACGTGTCTTGCTCAGGCCTGTCACTAGGAGTCGGCAGTGTCCTGACAGCCTCGATTCACCGACATCCCTGCCCCTTCCTCCACCTTCTCTTGCCCCCCCTGCCCTTTTGTAAAGGCTCTCTGCCTGGCACAGCTGCAAGGTCCCGGAGGGCACCTCCAGATGCCAGCAGGTGGCAGGAAATTCCACTGGGGAGGCAAGTAGGGCCTCTCGGGCCAAGTGCCTGGCTATCCAGCAGAGCTTACAGTGTTGCTCTGAGAAAGATCACTTAGAGTGGACACACATGTGGAAAGATCCCACCGGACCCCTGCTGCAGGCCAGACCGTCCAGGCTAGTTCCCGCCCTGCACTCCAGACCTGGCTTTCCTCCTCAAGGAGCTGCATGGACTCGGACCCCTAGAGCCAGGGTGACAGCCAGAGGAAGCGGTCCTGAGACCCCCCCCACACACACACAGAAGAATCCTGTACCTTGTACTCATATTAACCATTGTTACTCTCCTATTAACTTGTTTTAAAATTGTTTTATTTTTTTCTCTTCAAAATAAAATTAAATAAATAAATAGAATCTTGTAGTAGTAACTTGGGTCCTGGGGCTCCAGCTGGGAGTTCACAGTTGGGGTCCCCAGCTCCCAAAGTAAGAAAAGCTGCTTCGTGCTTTCCTGCATCAGCTTACATGTCGCCCCCTGGGGACAGGAGGGGGTCTGGGCCCACTGAGTGCAGCCCTGCCACCCCCCAGAGCCACTCCTGCACGGGAGTTGCGGGGTCCCTTTCTGAGCTTCCTGGGAGCCACGGCCCAAGTGCTGGGATCTCGGGTCGAGCTGCCCGAGCTCCTTGGAAGGCTCAGCCCGCAGCCGCGGAGGGCCATCACGTTCTGGGAAGCTGAGCAGGCGCTGCTCGCCTCGCGGCGGCGTCTGCTCTGACGAAGTACAGCCCCCTCGCCCCTCTCTCTCCACCCTCCCCTCTCTCAGCCGACGCGGAGGAGCAAGTGTTTCTGGCTCCATGACTTCAGCGGATCAGCGCTCCTTTGAAGAGGAGCCCCTGACAGCCGGCTCGTCCGTGTCCGCACAGGCGTCTCCCGTGTCCCGCAGACGTGTTTTCAGGCGGCGGCGGGAGCGCAGGAAGTTCAGCCTGGAACCACCTCCCATCCGAAGCGTTGGGAATCTCGTGGGGAGGAGGGCATAGGGAGAGAGGAGAGATACCCACAGGGTGGTCCCCTCCCCCATTTTCCTGGGTTGAACAACTGCTGTGACCCTATCCCTTTTCTACACAGTGAGCAGCTGTCAGGATAGGCCAGCAGCGACCAGGACGGTCAGGCTGGCACCTCCGAAGATGCTCCTGGCTCTGGTTCTTAATTATGGACCCCTCCCCCCAGTCCTTCTCAACTTTTGGCGGCTTGCGAGTTAGCTCAGTGGTGTAAATGCCTGCTTGGGCAGTGGCAATCCCAGTCAGGCACAGGGCATGGTGGTTTGATCTCCAGACCCATCCTTAAGGCAGCCTGAGCCAGCTTCAAAAACAAAAAACAAAAAACAAAAAACATCTCTTAATTATGGACAGCACAGCCCATATCCTCGGTGTCAGAAGAAAGCAGTCAGAGGAAGACCCACCGCTCTCCCTGCTGCTTCAAAACGCAGCAGATCCCAACTTCTGTTCCAGTGACCCGAAGCTCCTTGCTGTTCTCTGCAAGTTATGAGAGGAACACCCTGGGCAGGAGGGTCACAGAAGCCACAGAGGCCTAAAGTGGTGAAAGGGAGGCCCCCTCCCTCCCCAGGCTAAAGGGTGGTGCAGGTCCCCTGAGGTACAAGGGAGCTGTTCTGCCTGCGTGTGTGTGTGAGTGTGTGCGTGTGATGGAAACTTCTCTGGGAGCTGTATTAAAAAAATAAAAAGAAACAGGTATAGTTAATTTGGTTGGTTATATAAATCGACGTATATAGTAATTATTTCAGCATGTAATCAACATTATCAAATCACCGAGACATAGAATTATCTGTGTTCCGGGCCAGCGGCATGGCTCAGTGGGCTAAAACGCCTGCTTAGGAAAGTTTAGGCGGCTGCAGGGACCGTGGTTTGATCCCTGGCACCACGTGCTGTACCAGCCCCGCCCCTAGGACAGGCTGAGCTGGCCATAAAAATAAATAAATAAACAAACAAAAGTTCTGAAACAAGAAAAAAATAAAAAATAAAAAATTCTAAAAAAAAGTAGCTAAAAAAAAAAAAAAAAAAAGATTTATCCGTGTTCCACCTCTGTCGTCTCGCTGGGTTTTGCACCTGCACTACGCGCTCCCTGGGCTCCTGGGTGCGTCCCATCTGCCCTGAGACTTCCTGAAAGCACACCCAGCTGGAAAGGGAGACTCCTGGTCAGCGCGGCCACGAGCCTACTTCACCGCTTCCCTAAATAGATAAAGTAGACTGGAAGTGATCAGGACCAAACAAACTGAGCCAAGCCTGGTGGCAGACACCACACCCACAGCTACTGAGGGGCCTGTGGCAGGAGGATCACAAGTTCAAGGTCAGCCAGGGCAACCCAGGGGAAGCCCGTCTCAGAATTAAATTGAAAATGGGCTGGGTTTCGGCTCAGTGGCAGAGGCCGTGCCCAGCATGTGCGAGAGCCTGGCGATTAATTAATTAACTGAATTTTCATTCTCACAGAAGCCAGCTGCAGCTCTGCGTACCGCGTGTGCGCGCGCGCGCTTGCGTATGCGTGCGTGCACGCGTGCGTGCGTGCGGTACCGCACTGGCAGCAGAGCCCGAGGAGTCCTCACAGACTCCTCTCAGTCCTTTCCGCCTTTGAGCGCAGGAGCGCAGCACTGAGCGAGAGCAATGGCTGCTGCACAATGTAACACACCTGCTGCACGGGACTCACCGGCGGGAAGGGTCTCTCCTGCCGCTCCGTTTCCGGCACCTTTTCTCTCCAGCACGCAGCGATCTCCATTCTTTATGAACCCTGTGTGGATTTACTGTGGCCTTCCCCTGCAGCCGTGGGATGGGTACTGCTTTGGACCTTGCTGTGTTTTTGAAATTTTTCCTTTTGTGGGTACCAGAAATCGAACTCAGGACCTTGCGCTTGCCAGGTAGGCACTGTGCCACTGAGCTATATCCCAGACCCAAACCTGTTTAAACACTGCATTCCCCACCTGCGCTGGAGCTCTTGAGCACCTCGACCTAAGCCATGCTGCCCTCCTGCTGGCTGTTCTGGTCCTGGTCCTCTCTTGCCAGTCATGTGCTCCTGTGAGAAGCAGGTTTTGTAGACCCTAGAGATCTTGGCCAGTGGCAAGGCCAGGGCTGCCCAGGTGGCTGCGCTGGAGCTGGCATACAGCGCTGTCATAGCCAGCCCAGCCGCCCAGGAAAGTCCTCCTCTCTAGCTCCCTCATGACCAGTCCTGCTGGGCTGACTGGGCCCTCAATGGGGCATCACACCGCACCAGTGAGTAGGGAGCTGGCGCCGAGGGAGCTGCGCCTTGACATTTGTATCCACAGGGAGCTCACTGGCCCGGGGCCTCGCTACAGTCCCAGCGCCTCCACCTCCAGCTGAGGCCAGGTGTGGAACAGGTGACTCTGCTGCAGGCAGAAGTGGACAGTGCAGTCCTGTCAGCAAGGTGGGTGGGGACCCAGAGCAGAGGTGCCAGGTCCTTGGAGCAGGGGACCTCAAGGCACCTACAGGCTGGGGATCCCAAGCCACTGGGGGCCTCTACCAGCCCTGCCAGTCTTGTTCTTCATCCTGGCCATCACTGTGTGACGCCAGGCTCACAGTGCCACACGACCTAGCAGGGCAGGGCTGGGTTAGGCGCGGGGCATCTGTTCTCCTTGGGCACAGCAGGACGCAGCTGGCACTGGAGCTGCCCCTCGTCCTGCCCCTCGGGGTTCTGTTCCCCACAGCCCAAGCTTGGCCCCACGGAGATCCCAGAAAAAAACCCTTTTGTTATGCCCCACTTACTGCTTGGAAGTCAGTTCAGAGGCTGAACACTGTTTTTATTTCTTTTACGTCCCCTCTCAGCCCAGGCTGCCCCTACCAGGGATCCGCGGTGTTGTGCGGATCGTGGACACCATCACCGCAGGGCTTGTCCCCCCGCCCCAGGTCAGCGGGTCATCACAGGTTGCTGCACAACTTCCATAGTCCTCTTCCCGCTCCCCTTGCAAGCTCTGTCACCCGCATGCCAAGCTTGTGAATGATGGCTTCTTCTCTGTCCTCAAGCATCTCCGGGTCTAGAAAGAGCACCACAGCCATGCCGGCCCAGACCCTGCCACCTGTGTGCCTGAGGTATGGGGCAGTGGAAGCCATGCTGCCACCCTCTTTCCAGACCTCCTGACCTCTGGTGCACTGTGGCCATCACACAAGACCCCACAGGACGCAGAGGCCGCACTCGGCCAGCTGCCGGCAGCAGGAGCGGCCAGGGCCTGCTTGTCAGCAAGGAGGCTGTACCTGGACCTAAATTACCAGCCAAAGCCTGTACATAGTTCTCCCTCCCCCTGTGGAGTTTTGTTTCTATTCAAAAGATGCAGAGTCCTGGTAGCCTCGGGCATCCGGCAGGCCAGGGTCTCCAGGCTCAGCTCCAGGTCCGAGCCCCTCCGGTCACCTGCCCAGCCGCTGCACACCGGGGCTCTTCTGTTTTGGGCGGACAGCCAGGGTCAGTTCCACCTTCACTGTGCTCCCAGCCACCATGTCTTCATAGAAAATATGCTCATTGAGAACAAGATGCCGCACTGATCTTTCCTTGTCTCTTTTCCTTCTCCCCTCAGATATGGTTTCTGTTGCCCAGGCTGGCCTTGAACTAGTGATCTTTCTGCAGCACCGCCTAAATTGCTGCGATTACTGACATAAACCATCACACCCAGTTATCACCTTCTTGAACGCGGCAGTGGCTCCAGGCTGTTATTAAAAAGACACCACTGTTTAACATCCACAAGAAAGCCACATGAAGCTAGGATGTCGGGATCACTGAATGTCTTGGCTGTTCTGTTTGCTATGGTGCCAGGAACTGAACCCATGGCCTCTCAGGTGCTATCCCTGGCCTGCTGCGTGGCACCTGTGTAATAAGGGGATGTTTTATAGCTGTCACCCAGGGTTTTGAGGATCAAATAAAATAATCGAAGAATGTGTGGAGCACAGGTGTTGTCATCACCATCCCGCGCCATCGGCAGCCTGCGGTACTACCCTGATGACGCCCGAGCTGTATGCCTGGGTCCTGAGGGTGCAGAGGCAGAGCCCACCCGCCAGCCACAGCAGCACCTCCGGGTGCCTTGGGCATAGTGCCGAGGTATCACACAGCTGCTCCTCCAGCTCAGGCCTCAGGAATACTCAGTCTGGGGTGAGAAGCAGAATTCGGGGGGCATCTCCCCAGGCCTCATGAATAGAGGTCCTTCTTCTGGCGACCCTGCGGCACATGGCTACTGTACGCCGCAGTTAACAAAAGTAACACCAGGGGCATAGCACAGCCTCTGCTGCAGTGTTACACAGAGAGAGAGCAACAGCAAAGCAACTTCATTTTGCTCTGGCCTGGGACCCCGGCAAGACTTAGGGGGCGGCTGGGTGACCGGAGGACAAGCTGTGCCTGCAGAGGCACCTGCCCTGTGGACCCCGACCTAAGCTATTGCTGCACCTTGCCTCCTGGACTCTAAGTCCCCTCGTCCAGACCCATGTGGGCCCAGACCACTGTGGACTGCAGGCAGCAGGACCCAGTCCTCCCTGCGGCAGCCTGCTAGGAAAGGCAGGTGACCAGGACCTCTGTGACCAACCTGGGTCAGCATGAGAAGGGCAGGGCACAGAGGACTCAGCAGGTGGCGGCCAGACACAGCACTATCATGAAACAGAGGAGGGGGGATGGCACCTGGGCACTGCCGCAGAAGAGCTCAGCCTGCGGACCAGCGGGGCAGCCTGACGGTGACTATATTCTCTGCTTTCTAAAGCTTTACTTGCTAGGCAAGGTGGCACGCATCTGTGATCCCGGCACTCAGGAGGCTGAGGCAGAGTTCAAGGCCAGGAGAGGGCTGCTTGCTGGGATCATCATTCTCACTGCTGCACAGGTCACGCCGACAGGCAGCTTAGGGCCGCCGGCAGTCAGGTGGGGAGAGTCCGGTCCTCTAGTGGCTGTGGCTGTCCTGTGTCTGTGGTACAGGTGTTGCTGGGGTGACTCTCAGGACCCACAGTGCAGGGCGACCCTGTGGCCCAGGAGGCAAAACTCGCACAGAGGAGCAGCTTGAGTGGCTTCCTGGATACCTTCCTCTGATCATTGTGAAGCTTTGAGTAGTGGCTTTGGGTCCCTTCTCGGGCAGGAGAGCGCCCTCAGGTGTCCTTATTGCGGGTGTAGGGGGCAACAGGACACAGACAGCACGGCACATCTTCACAGGCTGCCCTGTGCAGGGCTGCCACGCCCTCCGGATCTTCTCATACAGCCCTCATTTCTTACCTTCAGGCCTCCTTTGGCTCACTGCCAACTCAGTGGGGTGGAATTCGCTGCCCCAGGAGCACAGCAAAGGGGTGTCAGGGACAGGCCTGACAGCAGAGGAATGAATGCGTGCATGCGTGTGTGCGTACGTGCGTGCGTGCTGTCCTAGAGGCAGCAGTCCCCTCCCATGGCCGGGCAGCCACTCTGCCCCAGGTTAGGCGCACTTTCAGCAGCTCCTCCAGGGGTGGTCAGCGCCCCTCAAGGTTGTCAGTGTCCCTGCAGACTAGAAGCTGCAGAGAAAGGCTGTGCGGATGGGGTCAATGGGTGGCCTCACGGGTGCTGGGCAGGGAGCTGCTCCGTGAGCAGACCCGGATTCCTCCCACCCACACGATTACTCAAGACATGAGCAGACTTCGGCACAAACAAAGGAGCCAGCTGTCCCACGCATTCTCATCATCTGAGAACAGTGCAGTTTGCAAGTCACAAGGGACCTCGGTCTCTGCCATGCTCTGCGTGCACAGGACCCTCTTGAGCAGGACAGGGGATCCCGTCCCCGTCTGATATCCGATTTCCAAACACAGAGATGCTTGAGGAAGGGGCTTGGCGCCAGGCACCCAGCCCACTGTTGACGGTCCACGGGGCAGACTCACGAGCAGATGTCCGTGTTCGTCCAATGGAGCGACACGCTGTGTTGTTCTGGAGCAGGACTAAGTTGTCCGTGCGGACTCCAAGGTCCCAGGCCATCCTAGATTCCAGATCCCGCAGATTTATCACACCCCAGGAGAACAGGGCTTTCCAGGCCCTGAATGGATTATCCTCTCCCATTAGAGAGGGCTCATGCTTTCCAAAAGATAACATCTTGCTTCTCAGGCCCGAATCTCCCTGCCTTCCTTCAAGCCACAGTTTGTGAAAACAATGTGTGAGAACACAGGACAATGGGAAGTCCTCCGGCGGGAATTCTGCAATAAATATGTCAGGGACATAAACTAGCCAGTGATATTTATTTGGTTCTTAAGAAGGAAGTATCGGAATACGATAAATCATGGTCATTTTTCACCAGCTCAGATTTCTCCCGTAATGCATAGATGTTGGCAGACCTTCTCAGAGAGCGCTAATTTATTTGTGAATCATCAAAGGAAGACATAAAGTACACGTCTCCAGGCCAGTGCCTCGTTGGGAAGAGGAGCCGGGCAACTGCAATGTTTTCCTCGGCCAGAGGTAAACATGCCAGCGTGGCCGAGGCGGTCCCACTCCTGGCTGAGCTCCGAGGGGTCAGATGGCCCACGGCAGGGACCAGGCTGCAGCCTTTCTCACAGCGTGTTCCATGACTCAGGAGAGGACAATCTGCAACGTGACACGGAGCCTGGGTCAGAACCATATTTCTTCCAGGCAATTCCGGCAGTGCTCTCTGCTGACAGCACGGGTCTGGGATGCTCGGGCCCTCGCTCAGTGGGTCGGGCTTCTCCGTAGGCACTGCTTTTAAATTTAACGTGACAGAGAGTGGTGCTCGGCGAATTGGCGTTCTGTGCGTGGTAAGAGAACAAGAGGCCAATGCCATGCCGGCTTGCACGAGCCGCACACCAGTGCTCAGGAGGCAGCCGTGGTCCACGCGGTGTGGGTGTGGTCCGGAGCTGTGCAGTGGTGCTCCAGTGGGCTCACACCAGGGAAGAGTGTGCCACATGCCTGCCTCACTTGCCCGTTCTTGGCATCGAGGTGAACTTGGCTCCCTGTGAGTGCAGCCTGGCTATGCCCACTGCTGCTTCCGGGGGCTGGGAGAGGCAGCCCTGCCTCCCTGGGGTGGGGCAGGGGGCCCAGCCCAAGAATCCCTCTCCAGCATGCCCTCCCTTCACCCAGACAGAAGTCAGGTCTATCTGCTCAGCCTGTCCCAGGCTGGCAGCTTCCGAACCTCTCTACCTCCTGGAGGCCAGGCGCAAGCTGGGCACCTCTGCAGTGGAGACCCAGCACCACTCTCCTCCTGTCCTGCAGATGCTGCAGGACAGCACGTTTTGGCTCAGCTGCAAAGTAATCTTACAATTCATAAAGAGAAGGTGCTTTTGAAAAACTACCAAAAGAAGGGCCGGTAAGATAGCTCAGTAGAATAAGTGCTTGCCTGGCAAGAGCAGGGTCCTGAGTTCAATCCCCAGAACTGTGAGAGAAAGAAAGAAAGAAAGAAAGAAAGACAGGCAGGCAGACAGACAGACAGACAAAGGCAGACAGACTACCAAGAGGAGCTGAGCGTGGTGGCATCCCTGGTAACCCCAGCACTCCAGGAGGCCAAGGCAGGAGGATGGCAAGTTCAAGCCGAGGAAGCCGGTGATGCAATAAGAGAATTCACCTCAGAAAGGGGGTGTGGAATGCAGCCCTGTGCGCAGGCTCTGGGGCTCAGCACCTGCCACACTCGGAAAATCAAAACGGAGGCCAAGAAAGCATTTACAGAACTGTTGCTGTAATTCTCTGTCCGCTGTGTTGCAATGAGCAGCCACCAATCAGGGAGTGTCTCCGGCACCGTGGAAATTGCACACTGCTCTCTGGAGACTCACGCTGCTGAGGGTGGAGCGAGGAGATCCCTGCAGGTTCAGTGCCACCAAAGTTTGTGTCTCCTGAAAAGCCTGATTTCCTGCTTATATTAAATGGAGTATTGTAGCTACTGTTACTTTCCCTTTTTGACATGGCTGTCAGGGGGCTCAGAACTAAGTTTATACTAGATTCTGCTATTTTCACTCTTTGATTTCTAATATTGATCCAATCATTTCACCTCACTAGCCCCACCAACTCTTATTTTCTGCCACCCTTATTACAATGTCACCCTCAAAGGAGAAAGAACCCAAGGCTTCAACTGTACCAGACAGGCTCTTGGCTACATCCCCAGCCCCTTTAATTTGGAGGTGGTTTCCCTAAACTGCCCAGGCTGGCCTTGATATTGCGATCTTCCTGTCCTGGCCTCAGGAGCACATGGGACTATGGCGTCTGTCACCACACCAAATTCTAAGCCTTTCTTAAATCTTTTTCATAAAATGCAGTTTTAAGGAAGTGGTTTTTTTTTTTTTTTTTTTTTCATCAACCATTAAACCCTGGAGAAGTACTTTGGGAGTAGAAGGAGAACGACTGATAATTAAGCAAGGACTGCAGCTTACAGAGAGGCTGGCGGGGCAAAATTAAAAGTGTTGCCTCCAGAAATCAATAATAAACATAGCAGATACTACTTATTGTGTTCCCAGGTGGGGATAATTAAAGATAAACATGTGCCTCACCCCGGGAACCAAGGTTAGGTTATGTGCTTTCTATTTATCTTGTGTCACATGTGTTGATTAGAGTTTAGTATTTATTATCTCTTGGGAAATTTTGTAATTAGCCTCGGCCTTGGTAGGGGAGAGACACTGAGCTTAAGCACACTTAATTTCTGCCCAAGGGGAGGGTCCCCTTGCTCTGCAAGGCTGCGCACAGCCGAAGTTTGGCCGAGGCTGATTTATGGGGCTGGAGCTCTCATTGTTGACCAGCGTCCGATTTCCAGCGATCGGACCTTGTTTTCCTTGAGCAGCTTCTCATAAACCGTGTAACATCGTGAGCTGATACTACGCGCAAGCCTGTTTACCGAGCTATTAATAAATGCTGTGCTCAGCGCAGGGAGGAGGGCCAAGCTACTTGCCTTCTCTATTGGCCAAAAACAATTTCCTGTCTATTTTGAAAAGTTGGGACTACCGAAGTCCTTGATTTAAACTGGGTATTTTGTAAAGACCCTCACTGAAAAGAAAAGGGAGTCAAAATTTTCATCTGAAATTCTCATGGTCAAAAGGTAAAAAATGAGCTGGCTGTGGAACGTCATACCTGTAAACCCCATACTGAGGAGGCTGAGGCAAGAGGGTCACAAGTTCAAATCCAGCTGAGCAAGTTAGAACTTAGGGAGACCTTGTTTAAAAACGAAAAATAAAATAGAATGGAGTTGGGGATAAAAGTCAGTGTGAAAGCCCTGGCCTAATGCGCGTGCGCGCTCTCTCTCTCTCTCTCTCTCTCACACACACACACACACACACACACAGAGCCCACTCATAGGCAAGGTACTGTCAATGCCTTGGTTGCACAGGTTTTTGCAAATGAAGGAAGGCCAGCTCTGTGTGGCAGCTCTGAACATAAAGGGTAACAGGGAGGTCTGTTTGTGTACTGACCACAGCCCTACTGACTTTGAAGCTGCCCCTGTCTGGGGGCTCTTGGAGGTCAGGGTTTAGCACCTACTGGCTGTGTACTTCTGCCCCCAGCCCCCTCACCAACCCCCACAGCTCTCTGGGGGGGCCCGCAGCATCAGCAGTCCCATTTCACAGCTAGGAAGACTGGAGCCCCCAGAGAGCAAGAGAAAGAATGCTGAGGTCACACAGAAGCCAGGACTGAGGCCTCCAGCCGGGGACACCAGTGTTCTTCAGTGAGGAGCTACCCGTGGGAAGACTGTAGGGAGGGGCTCGAGAAAGGTCGCAGCGAGACAGGGACAGCCTGCCGGGGTCCTGAGAGGTAACCTGAACCCACCCTGGCCACTGCCTTCTGCACCCTTGCCTGGCCGGCATCTACAGCGTGCCGGTGCCCTCTCTCACTCTGGGCACCTGGCTTTGTGTTCCTTATCTTCTCATAGCACAGAAGAAGGCGTTTCTGCCCCATCCCAGGTGGGGACCCAGCAGAACCTCGTCGTGAATTCTTCCCTCTCACTGCAGGGGACTCAGCCTGAGGCAGCGGCTGCAAAACGAATGGCTGCAGGACTGACTCCCAGCTGGCAGCACAGCAGCTTGGCCAGGGCCTGCTCTAGCTTAGGCATTTCCTCTGCCCCTCAAGATGGAGAGGGCATCCTTTCTTTCAGTGAGCGCTCTCTCTCTGAAGTGTGCCTGGCCGGGAAGCACCAGTCTCTGTGGCACCTGCAGTGCCTCTCTGCCAGTGTTTCCTTCCAGCTAAGGCAGTTAAGGGCCAGTTCTCACCTACCACTCACAAGGGACCAGAATTCGGGCTTCCCAGTCACTTGGAGAGCCACTGAGTCTCGGGGTGGTGATGTAGCCCAGCTTTATCTAAAGGGCTACCCTGACGTTTCCATGAGGCCCAAAGGCAACCCAGTTGCCCACAGCCCAGTGGAGGCTTCAGTAACCCAGCACGGCGCTCACGCTCTGGGACAGGGTGCCCGCGTTCCCAGTTCCTGCAGCGCTGGCCCCCACAGGTGACCCCAACCTGCCTGCCTGGTGGAAGAGCTGACTGCTGGGAGAGGTAGCTAGGAGCGGAGGGGCTCTTCCTTTTCCCTGGCTATAACCTGAGTTTTTACAAAAGCCGGAGAACAATCATTCCTCAGAGGCAAGAACTACCCTGATCCGACAAGGCTTGGGGGAGCCCCCGTCCGTCCTAGTGCTCCCTGATCCTGCACGCGGGTGGGAACCTCAGCATGAGCCTCGTCCACTCTCCTTCCCGGCTCTCCCCGCCCACTGCCTGGGCTCGGCAGCGTCCTTCCTGGCGAGGCGCAGCCCTCCCGGGACCAGGTGCCTCTGGAAGGCAGCGCAGTCATCAGCCCGGAAGGCCCCGCCCCTTGAGACTGGCTCGCAGCCAAACTGACCTGGGGTGGGGGTTCGCTCTACTGGAAACCCTGCCTTTTGCCTTCTTTTTTCCCTGCGTTAAGCTTTTGTAGTCCATCACAAACACCCCGCATAATTTCCTTTCTTACTGAAGACTCCAAAAGCCAACCATGGAGATGCTACCCTCCAGCCACACTTGGGCAACCTCTGGCAGGGTGCTGCCTGGCTTTAAACAAGGTCCCCTCCGCCCACACCCGCACCGGCCAGGTTCTAGCACAGCATTTGGGCATCCTTAGATGCTCAGCCTGGAAGATAATGGGGATACCTTGTTTTATATGAACATTTATACACCAGGACCCTGGCAAGGGGCTGACTTCATTGGGATGCTTTATGGCTTAATGCGTCAGAGTGATTTATACTCCGCTTTGTCTAAGCCTCTACGCTAATAAATTTTACAGATTCTCCAGGGCTGTCTGGTTCTTCGTTGCTTCAGGGAGTCAAAGTGGGGAAAATAAAGGAGCAAGTTGCTAAACAGAAAAGGAAAAATTGGCCCAAATAAAATCGCAAATTACCTCGGTGAAGGTGAAGGTGAGGCAGCAGCAGAATGAGGGGAGAAAGGTTCCCAGACGCAGGTAAATATCTGTGATTAGTCTGGTTCTCAAGGCAGGGATCACAAATGACATATTTAGCAAGCTAACTTACTGAGGAATATTTTGGTCTTATATAATTAAATCCAAATCTAAGGGCAAACCAACGACTGTTAAGCCAAGCACAGCTGGGAAAGGAGATGAGATAAAACTCAAGTCTATAAAATCTACCCCATCATCTTCTATAGGTTAAGAACACAGAAGATACACTTGGCAAGAATTTGCTAAGATGGACAGATCTTAAGATGGTGGACAGATTTTTTTTACAGGTGAAGGACAAATTGTTTTGTTTTGTTTTCTTTTCTTTTCCCCATTTTCACGTGTTTGCAAAGTTGAATCTGGGGTCAGAAGTTCTAATTGTAACCTCAGACTGGAATTCCAGATGGTGCGCGCAGGACTGGAAGCGGCTCTCAGTTCATCAATTTCATGGGCCTACATATCTGAACGGCCGTGGCCTGGCCTCCATCCCTGCTGTGGCATTAATGCAGAACAAATTGAGACATATCCTCTATATAATTAGTTCCAGAATTTAAAAAGATTTACGATATACTAATAGAGGCAGCTCTGTGGAATCCTTTCAGTGGGGACTCTGGGCACTTGGGGACAGAGTAACCCCGGGCTCCAGACAGGAGAAGGGTTTGCACCACATACCCCTGGGTGCTCAAAGGCTTTGCCCAGGCTCAGGGTTTGTACAGGGGCAGTTATGTATGAGAAAATGGTCAAAAAGACGGAGATAACTCAATGGGAAAGAAGGGGTGAAGGAAGGAGCTGGTCATGAATCCCTCCCTTATTTTTAAAATCTGATCTTGAGATTCCGGGTGAGATTCTTGCACTCCCGAGGAGCAGGGTCCCTGGCATGGCCAGCATCCTCACCCTGCGCCTCTGAGCACACAGTGCAGGCTGACCATTCACTCAGGGTCACTGGATCAATAGGGAGTGGGGTGCTGAGCTGTGGCTACCTATGGCAGGGACTGGGCTTGGCCTGGTGCAGGACAGTGGGAAAAAGTGGGGAGGAGTCCTCACTGCCACTCCTAACGCAATACGAAAGCCACGCAGGTGGCTGAGCTGCCCGCTTTCTGCCCTGCTCCCCAGCCTGGAGGAGGCAGGACGGAGGCTAAGGCCTCTGCTGGACGAGGCAGGATCTCAGCTTTGCTGCTAGGACCTTGCTCCTGTGCTTGGGCAAGGCATGTAGTGAAAATCAGTTTGCCACAGTTAAAGAGCCCAACACCTGATCCAGCCCACAAGGTGGATGCTACCTCCCGGCGGATTTTCGTCTTGGATTGAGGAAATCCAGGCAGGCAGGGGCCGCACAGCTTCTGGGGGACACTGAGCCCAGTCGAGGCTGCCAGTGCCCACTCCCTTTCCCTGCTTGGCCTGGGCCTGGGCTGCTTCTTCTTAGAGAGCAGGCTGAAGCTCCAACCCTGCACGGAGATGACTCCAGGGGCCTGGGCGTCCAATTCCTCGGTCACGGAGAGGGAAGAGAGCGTGGGAGCCCTAGTGGGTAGGAGTGCTCTGCCCTGCGCGGGAGAGAGGGGGAGGCTGGCGCCCTCCACAGGGGTGGGGAATTAAGGATCTCAGGGCGAAAGAAGGTGGCACTCATTTCGCTGGGGGCAGCAGAAGAACAGAGGCTGAGGCACCCTGGGGTCAAACGGGGAACTGTACTTTCTCTGTCACTCTCAGGGACCCCAAGAAAATCAATGCTAGGGTTGCGGGGTCCAAGGCTATTTCGCACTCCTCTCCAGCGCGCAGACTGCTCACTCTCATCTTCCACCCCCTCCCCCCGCAAAACCTTATTTTTTAAAAATGGGAGGCAGAGACTTGATGTCACACAGCTTGAGGTTAGATCCTCTCTCGAGGTTACGACCCCCGCCCCCTAAAGCTTGCAAAGTAGAGGAAAACACAAACAGCCCATCCCTGCTTTGCGACTCTGCCTTTGCTTGCATTCGGGGCTCTCCTGGAGTACATTGCCTGAGTCCTAGCTAAGAAACAAAACAAAACAAAACAAAAAAACAGAAAAACAAAACGAGTTTCAAGTTGAAATTAAAAGTGGGGAGGAGGAAGGGAGGGTCAGGAATCTGGGGCGCTCCAGGGACCAGCTGGCCTAAGCAAGGTCCTCTCTTTGGGCCCATGCGTGCAATGAGGCTCCAATGCGCGCCTCTGACAGCCGCCTCCCCGCACGATCAGGGCTCCAGCGAGGGTTTGCACGCCTTTTTTTTTTTTTTTTCGAAATGTGTGTTTGCTAAGCGGAACAGTTAGGAACCCTTCGTCTCTTAAACGGGAAAATGTGAAAAGAAAGGACAGTGAGCACCGCGAAGTTGGAGAGCGGCGCAGAAGGTGGACCTAGGGGCGCGCGCAGCTTCGACGCCAGCCTGGGTCCTCTGGGTCCTCTGGGTCTCCTGCACTCCGGGGGCGCGCACCGTAAGCCGAGGAGGACGTTGCCTTCGGCCTGAACCTTGGGAGCGAAAAGCCCTGGGTCCACAACCCCAACTTAGTAGCGGCAGAGTAGAAAGCTCGCGGGTGAAAACCAAAGAAGTAAGTCAAGGCCGTGGGGACGCACGGCTTCTTCGCGAAACGGCAACTGTCGAGATTCTGCGCCGCAGGATGGCCGAGCACCGAGCTCTTCCCCGCCGGCCGCTGCGGGCCGGTGAACCCCGCTTCCCGCCCGCGCCTAGCCGTCCCAGGCTGTGCCGTCGCCGACCTCTCCCGGAGCTCGCGGCGATTCCATGAGCTGCAGAAACGCGCACCACAAAAAACAAAAACCACGATGAAAGTAAGTAAAAGTAGCCTTAACTCCTTCCCTCGGGCCGGGGCTCGGAGGAACTACTAGCTGGAGTCTGTTTCGTCGAAGCCACACGCTCCGCATTCGCAAAGGCGCGCGCTGCCTCACAGGACCAGAGAGGCTCTGGTCCCCACCTGGTGGCCAGCTTGGCTTGAGCCTTCTGGCTGGAACATAGACCCCAGGGCCGAACTTCGGGCGTGAGCTTAGGGCTTCGGGCGTCCCATCTGCCCGCCTACGCGCCCGAGTCTCCCAGGTTCCTCTCCTCCCCAACAGGGGGCCGGGGCGCTGCAGCCGCGCACGCACAGGCTCGGGGGCGGCCCAATTTCTTTCCGCGAGCGGCGGCATCCCGGCTCGACCGTAGCAGATGCTCCCCGGAAAGGAGCTCAGCGCTCGGACCCGCCACAGCCCTCCTCACACCGGAACTGACCACAAGGTGATTGGTGACGCCCCGAGGGCCCCACCCAGGATCGCCTCGGATCCTGGTCTTTGGGACTGACCCCTCCCCAGAATCAGGGGAAGAAGGAGCGAAACAGAGGCGACCTCTCCGGGCCGAGAGCCCCTGAGTTCCGCCCTTCGGAGCCCCCAACCCCTCCCTGCAGCCCGCTCTCCTCCAGCCTTCCCGCCAGCCCCGCTGCCCCAGCCATCCTCCCGCCGCCCGGGTGCCGAGGGGACCCTTGGCTCACCCGAGGGACAGCCAGGCCGCGAGCCCCTATCGCGCGCCGGCTGGAGGGAAGGCAGAGGGAGCGCGACGCCTGGAGAGGAGGTGGCCAGGAGGGAGGGAGGTGACTGTGGGGGTCCTGGGGTTCCGCCCCCACCCCGCCCCCGCGGAGGGCGCCCTAGGAGTTGAGCGCCTCGCCTGCCCGCCCGGCGCGGTGTGAATGGCGCGGCCCGGCCCGCTGGCTCCTCCTCCTCCCCCCGGCGCCGGCCCCTCGTATTTGAGCTTTGGGAAGCCGGGGGCAGCCAGGCAGCCGGGGTAAGGAGTTCAAGGCAGCGCCCACGCCCGCGGCTCTATAGCCCGCCCCTCCCCACACTCGCAGTCGGGGCGCAGCGAGTCCGGGTCCCGCGCTTTCCCGTGGCCCGGGCTCCACGTGCGCGCCCGCTCGGAGCCAGCGGCCAAGGCGGCCTCTGGGCCCAGGCAGGCGCTGTCGTGTGGGGCGCCTGTCGTGCCTAGCCAGGAGCGGCGGACGGCACCCATGGGCTCGGACGTGCGGGACCTGAACGCGCTGCTGCCCGCGGTGCCCTCGCTGGCCGGCGGCGGCGGCTGTTCGCTGCCCGTGAGCGGTGCTGCGCAGTGGGCTCCGGTGTTAGACTTCGCGCCCCCGGGCGCCCCGGCCTACGGCTCCCTCGCGGGCCCCGCGCCACCGCCCGCCCCGCCGCCGCCGCCGCCGCATTCGTTCATCAAGCAAGAGCCCAGCTGGGGCGGCGCCGAGGCGCACGAGGAGCAGTGCTTGAGCGCCTTCACCGTGCACTTCTCTGGCCAGTTCACCGGCACAGCCGGGGCCTGCCGCTACGGACCTTTCGGGCCCCCTCCGCCCGCCCAGGCGTCCTCCGGCCAGGCTCGGATGTTCCCCAACGCGCCGTACCTGCCCAGCTGCCTGGAGAGCCAGCCCGCCATCCGCAACCAGGGTGAGTGGGCTCCGCGCGGCCACCCCCAGGGCCGCTCCCTCCGTCCCTGGACCGGGCGCTCCGTCTCCTCCCCGACAACGGGGAGCACAGAGCCAGCGCTAGCTCTCTCCGCCGCCCGACGGTTCGCTGGAGGCGGGAGGCAGGAGGCGCCTGGGTCCTTGGGGCCCAGGAGCTATTCGGCCGTGCGTCTCCAGAGGCAGGGAAGCGGCTCCTCGCCGGTCTGGCTCTGCCTGGGGAGAGCTTTCCTTACCCCAGGCACCATAGCTTTGCAGCTAGAGGCTGAATCCTCACGCATCAAGGACAATCGTTGGAGTGGGACCAGCGCTCCCCTTCGGTGAACGCATCCTGGCCTTGGCGGGGGAGTGCTTCACGTTGAGCACGCAGGAAGGCAGCCTTACAGTCTCCTACCTGGCTTTGGGGACAGTGTCCGCGCCCATGTGTGACTCTTGTCCATAGTAGTCTAGTAGGCCTGCACCACACGGGCTGCTAGGGCAGAAGCGACCGCAAGCTCGTAGGACTCGCGGCTAGGGGCAGCGGCACCTGGCCCCTGCGCCCTGCTCTCTGCCTGCCGGGCGCCCCTCTCTGTTAATGCATGGTTCAGTTGGGAAGTTTCCCGAGACAGGGTAAGAGCCAGGACTGCCTCTGTGCCCTCTCCTGCGCCCTGCCCAGCGCCCTCGGCCTCTCTTCAGGGCCAGCACAAACCAGAAAAGTGAGCAGCCACTTTGACTTCTTTGTTGAGTTCATTTGATTTCCTTGTGGTTAAAAATCTGATTTGATTAGATTCGATATTTTAGGAAACGTTTTCCCAACACAATGGCTGTGCTTTTCCTGGAGCAGAACCTCATGGAGTGGGTAGTTGGTGGGGTGTGTGAGGCGGAAAGGAAGGTGGTTCACCCCTAATACTCCTGGCTGTGTTCTCCCACTGTTCTCTTCTTTATCCAGCTGGGAGCACCTGCCTCGCAAGTCTTATCAAACCAGAACCACTCTTTCTACTCCAAGCATCCTCAATCTCTAGGGCTAAGCAATCGCACCCTCCTAGGTCCAGGGAGTCCCTATACTTTTCTGTTTTGTTTTTGATTTTGTGAGAGGAGGTCCAGGCTGGCTTTGAACTCCCTATAAGCTGGAGGGTAGCTTGGGACTGGTGTTGATCCTCCTACCTCGGCCTCTCCGGAGTTCTGGGATTAGAGGCAGGTGACACCAAGCCTGAATTCCCCATGCTTTCCTGAATTAAATATGCCCTACTGTGGAGCGTGGGGTCGGGTCAGCCCATGTGAATAGTGGAGGGTCGAGTTCCAAATGCACTCACCATCTTTAAGAGGCAGGTGCTACTAGTCCTGGGGCCCTCCACTTCACCAGCTGTGAGATGAGCAGTCTAGGGTTTGGGTCCGCCTTCCTGGGCTCAGGACTCTAAATACAAAGCTGCACCCAGACCTCCCTGGGTCCGCAGCAGCGCGGCAAGAACCCTCAGGTGTGTGCCGCCGGTTGCCGGTCGGGGAGGCCTGCAGTTCCAGCGAGAAGCTGCGGGCCCACCCCGTGGGGCATGAATGCTTCTGCAGCTGCAGTGTCTCTTTTTCTGTCCAGCTGGGCGCCCTGTCCCATCCGGGCTGGGGCCAAGGGAGCAGGATTCCCAGAGCAGGGGCACAACTTGCAAGCAGCTTCCAGTCCTCCGGAGTGCTTTTCTTTTCCCACAGAAATGTTGATACAGGGCCTGACTTGCTCAGCCTTGGGCCAAACCTGACAGCTGGGGGCCGGGTGAGGAGCGCTTTAAACCTCCCTCCTCTGGAGGCAGCAATTCGAGCCTTGACCCTCAGATCCCGTATTTCTTCCTGGGGTTCTGGGGGTCCCTGCCGCTCTCCCAGGAGTGGGGGACCACAGAAGCCAAGGTGTCAGTGCCCTCCCAACAGTAGCCTAAGGCCAAACACTGGGCCACCTCTAGGTACCTGTCCTCAAGGCAGGCACCTGAAGGAGCTGAGCCCGAGGCAGGTAACTGCCCGAGGCTCAGTCCCTCCGTTTCCTACACAGCATTCATTTTCTGTGCTTCTTAGGTGCGGCTGGCAGCCCAGTCTGAGCATTTTGTTAGCAAATACTGAACACCTACCCCATGACAAGCGCAGGACAGACTGGGGGACTTGGCTGGACCCCTGCAGCTGACCGCAGGCACCAGTGTCTAGCAGGGGATTTCTTTGGCATTGCTGCAGAGGAAGCGTCTGGGCCTTGAACCCAGGCCTCCCTGGGGCCAGGCTCCAGGGTTTCTGTGCCCTGTACTGCTCGCCACCCTTGCCGATGCTGCGATAAGTTCCTCTAGGCAAGGGAGGCAGCGTTAGAACCTGTTCTGAGCCCTCATCCGGTGCATGAGGGTTGGGAAGTGGGTGGAGGCAGAAGGCTTGAAGGACTTTCTACCCCAGCCCCAAAGCAGGGCTCGGGGCAGAAAGAACGTTGCTTGCCAGCCCCTCCCAACTCTCCCAACAAGAATGGGGCTCTTAACCTAGGCCTGGGTCCACCCAGCTGTCCCAGGGCTGTTAGAGACCAGCTCTGCCCGAGGACCAAAGGCGCCACAGGCCGCCACTTCAGGCCGATATTTCCCATTTTGTTACGGAGAAATTTCCCACTGCACTGCAGCTGCAGCTGTGCTTTTCCAGCCCCCTCTGCGCCTTCATCCCTCCGCCCTCCCGTGCACCCCCGTCCCAGCTGAGAGTGCCTGCCTTTCTACAAGCTGGGTCAAGGTCTTTCCAGGGCATCGCACCGTGGGCAAGGCACCACCTTGGAGCTGGAATCTCTGCACCAGACAGGGGACCTGAGGAAAGCTCCCTAGTCAGCCAGCATCCCATCTGGCAGCTAATTCACATCTCTGGTGCTCACTGAAGACCCAGGGAGGGTCTCAGGCCGCCTGGCCAGCGAGGTCTGTGTCCCAGCTGGGGGCCCGAGTTCCAGGGCGCAGAGCTGTAGCCTGGGACCTACAGCCTCAGCCTTGTGTGAACTGCCCCCAGGAACTTGTGGCCCTCAGGTCAAGGAGCTCAGCTCCTCAGCTCAAGTTGGGGAAGAGTTCCTCCAGAGAAATTTTCTTGGTGACTTTTCTCTTCCTCCTTATTAAAAAAAAAAAAATCTTTCAGCAATACGGTTATCCTCGGACAAAATTAGATGCTCAGAAGCAAATTTCATTTGTAAGCCGATTGTGGACCTAACACAGGAACAAGCCCTGGGGACATTCAGGGGCCTAGCCACCTCCAGGGCACATGCAAGGCTGGGCATCTCTGCCTACTTCACGGGCAGGAAATGGAGGCCCTCGGGGTTGCACTGAGGGTGAGACCTGGGGGCCTCTGCAGTCGCTGGTCAGTACCCGGGTGCTTAGGATACACCCACTCCTTCCCTGCTCTCTGGGGCCTCAGAGCCAGGACAGAACCCAGGCGGGGGTAGCTGGACTACTGGCTCTGTACAGGGCACCTTTTGGAAAACTTGTCATCGAAGAAGCTGGAGCACAGGACATTGGGGTGAGAGCGAGTGTGGAGGAGCTTTTGCCTGGGCACCCCACGCAGGGGAAGGCACTGGACTGGCAGGGGAGGGAGTTGGGGGCTGGGCCAGGGCCACACTGCCCCAGGACACTTCCTCCAGCCTCTCAGGAGCTTGCATGTAAAACCACTTCAGGCCCTTCACTCAAGACCTTGGCTCTCAAGTGAGACGCTTGCTTTGTCCCCTCTAGCCTGCTGGGTGAGGAAGGATCCTCTGGGCACTCACTGCTGTAGAGGGTCTGGGGTAATGTGGCGCCTGTGCTCTTGGAAGGCTGTGTGGTAGAGTCCCTCCAGAGCAGCTGGCTGGGTGGTTTCTCTCCCCTGCACCACCAGGCTGGTGAATCCGAGGCCCGGAAGGTCTGTGTAGCCCTGCTGGTCCAGAGCCCTGCTCTGGTTTTGGGGAGAACAGCTTTCTCTGTCAAGCTGTGAAGAGCTTGGCACTTAACTCCAAGGCTGAGTGCAGAGGCTCCTCTGTCCTCTGGCTCCTCAGAAGCTGGAAGACAAGACAGACTTCGAGCTGGGTTTAGTTGGGAAGTGAGGATGAGTCCCAAGGCCACCTCTAGGCGCTGGTGGCTGTGGATTTGTGCAGTCATTATACCCTGCCAGCTCTAGCACAGACTGTGTCCCTCTTCATTCACCCTACACCCGCTGACCTGCGTTTCTCTCTGCCCCGCAGGGTACAGCACAGTCACCTTCGACAGCACGCCAGGCTACGGCCACCCGCCTTCCCACCATGCCGCACAGCTGCCCAGCCACTCCTTCAAGCATGAGGACCCCATGGGGCAGCAGGGGTCGCTGGGTGAGTGCAGGACTCAGACACCGGTTCACCCCAGGTTTCCCCACCCTCAAGCACCTGAGAGAGTACCACCTAACCTGGGATATTTGGGACTGCTAAAGCAGCATAAAATGACAAGCACTCAGCCCTGCATCTGTAGGGCTGCCTGGGGGTGCCCCTGCTCCCTGCCCCCACATGGCCCCAGGCAGCTCACCCTAGCCCCTCTGTGCCCTCCTCCAGGTGAACAGCAGTACTCTGTGCCACCCCCGGTCTACGGCTGCCACACCCCCACAGACAGCTGTGCGGGCAGTCAGGCGCTGCTGCTCCGGACACCATACAGCAGGTAGGAGGCTGGAGACATGGGGCAGCCATCCGTCCGGGTGGGCCAGTGAGAGCCACCGGCTCTCCTGGTTTATATCCAGCTGCTGGCCTGACCTCTGGGCTTTTAACTTTCCTGGGCAAAGTGGGAACCCCCACCCCATCTTCCTCAAGCCAGTCCCTTCAGCTCCAGAAAGAGAGCTGCCCCGACAATGCACACAGCCCTGGCCCATCCTGGGCCCCCACACCTGCGAGGAGGCCACCCCAGCCTGGTGGGGACCTGCCAGACCCACGCCACCTGTGTGTGCCCCTTCCTCTTGCTGGACCATGCCTCCCGGCATCCTTCTCTACTCCCCTCCACCACCGCTCCCCCAAACGTATTCTTCAACTTTAGGTGAACTTGGCGGGTGTCCTGCGTCCAGATAGTGTTGCTTGGTAACCGTGGCTGAGGGTGCCTGGGCTGGGGGTGCTGGGTTGGAGAGCTGCAGCACTCTCTGCCCCTCCTACGCACCACCTCGGGGTCCTGACCCTGGCTGCCCCCAGCCCCTCCTGTCAGGGACAGCGGGGCAGAGGCTGACGTCAAGGGAAGGAGGCAATGAGGTAATGAAGGAAGGAAGAGCTCTGCCTGGGGGACCTCCGCCAGCCTGCCGCCACCAGCAGGTGGAGGCCGCCGCGGTCTTGCCCTGGGCCTTGGCTTCCTGGGAGTTTGGGGACAGCGGGACTTCCTCTGTGTTTGAGACCTGAGCCTGCCTGCCTGCTTTGCAGCCCTTGAAGATCCAATCCGGCAAATGTTTAATGGGATTGTGGAATCTGCTCGTTGTTCTGGGGGGAGGAGGCAGAGAAGCATGCAGGCAGCACAGCGCTGGGGCCCCTCCTCCTTCCCTCCCCACTGTGGACACCAGCTCTGTCCTGGTACAGGTCCTGCCTCCACCCCCGCACCCCGCTGGCATTCCTCTCGGGAGCCCAGTCTGCCGCCCCTCCTCCCCAGTGGGGTGGCAGTGCTGCTGACATCTAGAGCTGCTCCTTCCGTTCCACGGTCAGGGTGTCCTTGCTCTTGTCCAGGTAGCAGGGGGAGGTGGCTGGAGCCGTTCCCATGGGAAGACCTTGGGCTGCCTCTTCTTCCTGGCTTCTGTGGTCTCGCCTTGGTCTTACCCCAGGCAAGAGGAAGGTGGTGGTGTGGGAGTGGGCACTGTTTAGGACTTTGGGGTCCTTGGGCGTGCAGCTCCTTGCAGGCGTGGGGCACAGCCCTGCGTGTAGTGTGTGGCTCCCTGCCAGGCCAGTCTGGCCCTGTGGGTCCCTATAGGGCTAGGGCGGAGCAGCCCAGAGGGAGGAGTCTGGGGTAAGCTTGCTTTTTAAGAGCAGCTCTCCACAAGGAGTCCCTGTGTCAGTTTCAGGGGGGAATTTGTGGCTAAGCAGAAAGGTCCCTCAGAGATTGTGTTGGTGCGCGTGCTTGTGCCTCTGTGTGTGGGGGTGGCATGTGCGTCACGCGTGCTGCTGGTGGAACCCAGGGCCTCCTGCATGCTAAGCACACACTCTGAGGCTGAGCTACACCACTGGGACCTGGATTTTGTTTTCTGGTTTGCAGTGCTGGAGGTTGGATCCAGGGCATTGCCCTCCTAGGGTGGTGTGGTGCCAAGCTGCACCCTGCCCTGATCGCATTTGTGTACAAAGTGTTGCCATTTTTTTTTTTTATCTAGCTTCTCATTGGCCACCGTAGAAAGCAATTTTTGTCTTTTCCATCTTTCAGAAATGTTTGCTTATCCCTCTTTTCATGTTTTGACACAAACCTCATAAAAATGCCATTTTCTTTTTCGACACAAATTTCTAACGCATTTCAAAAGAGAATCTGAAGCTGGGTGTGGTGTCACACACACCTGTAATCCCAGTGCCCTGGAGGCTGAGGCAGGAGGATCGGTGTGAGTGCTAGAGCAGCCCAGCCTACAGAGTGTGCTTGAGGCCAGCTTGAATTACATAATAATACCTGTCTTTAAAAAAAAAAATCTGAGATGTGCGGAGAGTCCAGAGCTCAGACTTCATCGCGCCGACTGCCTTGCTGGGGTCGCGTGCAGGATGGAGTCCACGTATCCACCGTGCTCCAATTATAGTTTTTTTTTTTCTTTTCCCCTCCTAAAGAAGTTTGAGGTGCATTTAAATGTTTCCGTGAATGCAGTGTTTGAAAAACAGTAAAATAGGTATAAATTAACCACTCAGGGGCTTAACTTTTGAATTAGAGATATTCAGTGGTACTCCCAGTGACCCCTTGGTCTAAATTTGGGGGGCTCTGAAAAAGGCTGAGCCATGACTCTATGAGACAGCAGCTCAGCACCTTCTCCCCATAGAGAAGTCTGGTCTCCCTGTCCTGGGGCCTGGAACATATCTAATAGTAAATAAGCAATGTCTAAGGCAAGTCTGCCTTAGGAGAGGAGTGCCGTGACACCCCAGCTCTTCCCGCACCCCTTGCATGTCCCCTCCCTCAAGTAGCAGATCAGCCAGATCAGAGCCAGTCAGAGCCGCACAATTCTGGGTGTGGATGTGCACAGGAAGGGTGGACAGTGGCCCCAGTGGGCAGCTGGCGACTGTTTTCCCAGCCTCCTCCCAATGTCGAAGGTGGTAAGAATTTTGTTCCAAGCTGATGAAGGATTCTGAAACTGGATGCTGGCCCTTTTAGAGCTCAGTGACCACCAAGGGGTGGACATAGGGTCAGGCTGAGCACTCCCTTGGCTGTGCTCACTTCCCCTCAGGGCTCTTTGCCCTCCTGACCACCTGAGGTGCCGGGACCTATGTGGGTGCACAGGGCAGTGCTGTGCATGCTGTCCTTGGTGTCTTGCTCAAGTGGACTTCACTGGCCTGTGTGACAACAACCAGCAAGGCTATTACCACTGCCTTTACCGAGGAGAACACTGAGGCCCCCAGGGGGGCAGAGAGAGGGGCAGAGCAGGTGTCCTGCCTGGTAGTGGACCATGCAGGCCGCACCTTTCTGGAGTCAGCGTTGGTATGTGGGCTTTCCACATAGGGCTCTGTTTCTCACAGCTGTGCCAGTCCTGCTGTCCATCCACTGCCTGCCTGTTTGCCCGCATCTCTGGAGAAGGCGAGCTGCCCCAGGAAGGCAAGCTGCAGGGGTGGGGCCTGGCTTTTCCCTGCGGGCGCTTGTCTGAGCGCCAGCGAGTCCTCCTGGAACTCTGGCCCAGGAGGACATGGCCTTCACAGCCTGGCTTCTCCAGTTTCTTCTTCCCACTGGGCCGGCACTGCTGTTCAGCTTGGCCTGGCCGCCTAAAGAATGCCAGCCGATTCCATCCTGGAGAAGAGTTCTTCCGGGGTCACACCAGAGTGAGGGCCACCCTGACCGCCTGGGGTGGGGTGCGCACATTCAGCCCTGTTGTGCACCTTATTTCTGCTAGCAGAGTTAGCCGGCTCTCCCTGACTGCCCCTCAGCCCCTCTGCCTCCCTACATTCATCGTGGGGAGCTGTCCAGGCTTCGTGCACCGCCATTCCTTTTATTCCATTCCCCATCGCCTGGATCCCTCCCCTTTTACAAAACCGTGCGTCTGTCTTCTATGGTCTGCCTTTCATCTTGGTCTTTATTCTTTGGGTTTCTGGTAGAAGAGAAGCCACGTGGTGCTTAAGCTCTGAGCCTGATTTATTTCTGTTACCATTGCGGTCTCAGCATGCACCCATTTCCCACACATGGCTCAGGGTTTCCTACTTAAGGCAGAGGAGAAGAGTGACTTTAGGAGACAGCTCTCTGTGGCCACTGTGCCACCAGTGAGATGACGCTCTGTCCTCTTGCCCTGTGTGTCCCTTGGAGCAGGGAGCATCACACCAGCCCTGGAGCAGTAGCTGCAGGTGGTGTGGCCCTGCCTGATGGCTTCTTCACACAGGCAGAATCCTCCTTTGAGGCCACAGAGCCCTGCAGTGGCTGCAGGGCAGCATGTGGCTCACCTTCTGATCCGGGTTTCAACACAGACATCAATCAGAGAAGAACTGGAGCTCAAAAAATTAGGCCCTTCTTGAGCACCCAGCCCCAAATGGCACCCAGGCAGAGTGTGGACAGCGGAATGGTGGCGGCTTGCTGTGTCTTCCTGAGCCATGGCAATGAGCTCATCTCCAGGGATGGGAGAATGTGTACCATTTGTCTGAATAGAAGTAGAATCCCCAGTGGGATTTTGTCCCCCAGTTAGCTGGGAGCTCAAGAGGAGCGATGGTAGCAGGAGAGCGTGTGAAAGAAGCACTCACGGTGGCCCACACGGCAACTGAATTCCATTCCTGTGGGATGCAGTGTGTGCCACGGTGAGCAGAGCCACGTCCCCTGCGGAGCCTGAAGTCCTCTGTCGGTAGTGCCAGCCATCTCTGCCGCTCTCCAGTTTGGCATTATGGGGGCTTGCATCTCCTGGGGAGATTTTGCTTCTCCTAAGATCCCACATGTTGGAAGCACATAGCAGCCACAGCAGCCACATGGCAGAGGGAGCCTGACAACTGCGTCCCAGCGGCACTGTGGACTCATCTTCCCACCCAGCGGCATGGTAAACACACTTGGAAGGCGCTTCAAGATGAACATGCCCTCCAATCTCACAGCCCTGGAGAGGGAGGAGCCCGGCTAGATAACAGCCGAGGTTTTCTTCTTCCTTTCTTTTTGTGCAGAGGTCGAGAGCTCAGTCATACTGCGGCCCAGGCCAAAACAAACTCTATATGATCTACTACCGATTTCCTTTTAAGTTCCCCTTTTGCTGGGGATGATTTCCTTTCATTTTACTCCAGCTTGGATTAATCCCAGTTATAGAATTCTCTTCCCTCTCCCTTACCTACAACTTCAAATGTGTCCTACATAAGAAACAAGAGTGTTTTAAAAAAGATCTACTTAAAAATGTACAAAGGACACGGTGGTTCTCGGAATATATTTGGCAGCCTGCGGTTTCAGAGTTCACTTCCGGGCCCGGGGAGCTGGATGGGTGGGGCTGCCTACGTGACACGGGGGTCACTGGGACCTGAGCCACCAGATCTCCCCTGGCATCCGCAGTGGTCACGTAACAATCGGCTGCTTCATTTGCCGGAGGCCGCATCTTCCCTGAGGTCACTGCCTCTTTCCGTGGGTGTCCGTGGCGAGCCTCCTGTGACCCAGCCCCAGGGCCTCGGAGCCAGCCATGCTGGGCTGGGGTTTTCAGCTGGAGCTCTGTGCTGTCCCTCTCAGCAGCAGTGACTAGCCCGAGTCACTTTTCACCTATGGCTGTGGGTGACGTGGCTCCAACCTTCTCTCCTCCCTAAGGAAAATGATTAGTAGCTTTTTTTTTTTGGAACCATGAACTGAACTCAGGACCTTATGTTTGTCAGTCAGGTGCTGTGCCACTGAGCTGTATCGCCAGTCCTATTTTTTTTTTTTTTTTTTTTTTTGTAGTTGTTGTTTGACCTTTCTTGTTTGTAAGCTCTTTCACACTTCTCTGCCTGCTAGCAGTTTTCAAGTTGGGCTCTGGAGGGCCCAGGTATGCGTATGTCTGAGTGCTGTGAGAGGATGCGCCCTCCTCAGTGAGCCTGGAGGTGCAGGCGTCCTGTGTCCTTGAGCTCTCTGGGGTCAGGCCTGGCCATGCTGCTCTCCCAGCATGGCATGCAGACCATAGGACAGCACAGGATACCTAGGAATGCCAACTTGCCCAGTGCCAGGCAAGTGTGGGATGCCCAGGACGCCAGTGGTGGGCATCTCTGTCAGCTCCAGGGCTACCTGCTGAGTGGAGATCTTGGTGAACTCACCCTGGAGGGCTGTCCTGAGCCACACCAGGAGTGGTTGGTGACACTCAGTTGGAAATCCATACACTGGAAAAATTAAAGTCTATTATTTGTGCTATCTTCTGAGAGCCCTGAGTGCCTCACAGCACCTGGCCATCTGAGGCAGACTGACCTTGCCATTGACCAGAAAAAAAAAAAAAAAAAAAAAAAAAAAAACCTGAGGGGCAGAGAGCAGAACCGGGATCCGCCCAGCACCCCACACCTGTAGAGTACTGCGTCCAGTACACACATCCTAGACTGGATGCAGCTGGGCCCTTGCTGCAAGCAATCAAAATGGGACAGAATGAAATTAAATTAAAAATACCGCATGTATCCAATGTAGCCCAAGTCTTATTTCTGGACAGCACAGGACAGAGCGACCACTAAGTGACCGCTGGAAGGAGGTGCAGATGAAGACCCAGGCCCTGAATCTGAGAAAGTCTACTCTCAAGGACCGAGGAAACACCCTTGAGATGTCCTCTCTTCGGGATGCTTCCACAGAGAGCTCAGGGATCAGCAGGGCTAGGCTGTGTCTGAGGAAATCCCTACTCCCGAAGGTCCCCGGCTTGGGATTCGTGCAGCCCCGCACATAAGCGTTGGCAATTCTCTCGTCCGGTTTCCAAGCTGTCTTGAAAATCATCATACGCTCAGTCTTATGCAAGAATTACATAATTTCAGAAAGATCCCACCTCCCACCAGGGCCTCCGAAAATTGTCAGCAGGAGCTGAGTGATTCCAGTTGGGGAACAGTTTTTTGAAAATCAGTGACAAAAATATAGAGCTACCTGGGGAATACAATGCCTGCTGGCTGAGATTAATGGTGAGATTAATAAATGGATTGCTTGATGAAAAGGCGCAGGAGAACAAAACCCAGCTCGGGCGAGGCTGTGGAGGGGGCTGCTTATTAATGAACTGTCAGCCCAGGAAAAGTTCAGGGAGCTCCCTGGTGCTGAATGCGGCCCACAGCTCTTCTAATAAAAGTTGGGGTCCTTCAGGAATTAATTACACCAGCCTTCCAGCAGGAATTTGTGGAATTGCGAAACACAGTGGCACCGACCAGCACGGCGGCGGCTGCTGCAAACCGGGCCGCTGCCGAGGGAGACTGATCGTTTTTTGCATTGATATGTAGGATACTGCGGGAGCATGGTGCTCAGCCGGTCGTGGGGGCGCTGGGCTAGGTACTCACTGGCTGGTGAAGCTGCACATACTTTGAGTTTGAAGTCACTTTGCTCTTCGCAGGCAGACTTCCCCCGAAGCTGAGTTCCTCCTGGGTCTCTGGATCTGCCTCTGAGGAGTTCCAGATAATCCTCAGGGTGGTGATTCGGGGGTCAGATGGACTCCACCAGGATTTATCACACTGCTCAGAGAGCAGGCATGGTGTTCAATTTTTCCTGGCCCCTGGTATCTCTCTGACCCTTCCAGTCCCCCGTTTAGTTGGCTTGAGAAAAAAAACCCTTTGTGAGTAAAAATGAGTGTTGCCCAGTGAAGCAACTGAAAGGAATTTCTCGAAAAGACAGAGGCTGTCCAGGATATGCCATCTGATATCACACATTAGTGAGTGGAGGCTTCTTATCTTTCTCTTCGGCATGAAGGTGGGTGAGTGTTTCCCTCCTAATATGTTTGGACTCACGGTTCCCAGGTGAGCCATTAATCTCTCAGGTCTTAAATTTCATGGTTAACTATTTCAGTTCAGGCTTGAAGGTGTTCCTGCTAGGGCTTGGCAGTGTGGGAAGTTTCTGGTAACTGATCTACAAGGAGCAGTTGAAACACATGTGTGCTGCATTTTTAAGTGACAAGAAAAGCAGTATAGGACACACTGCCATGCATACCCCCAGAATAGTCTCTCCTGCTTCACATACACTTATCCTGCTGCTCACCCCACTCTGTGAAGCAGTTCTGGAAGTCCTCCTTTTGTGTCTTTATGAGGCATGATCAAAAATGTGGTGAATGCTGCTGCAGCGCACTGTCCAATAGGCAGTGTGGAAAAGCATTCAGCTGGGCCTTCACCCACCTTATTCAGCGGATCTGGCTCCAGGCAGCTTCTCTACAGCCAAAGGAGCTCCAAAAGGTCAGCATTTTGCATCAGTTCGGGACACTGAGACAACCACACCAGTAGGACTGAAAACCCTCAGGAAAGAGGGCTCCAGAGCTGTTGCAGGAAGGGCAAGGAGGATGGGATGAGCACGCAGGGTGAGGGGGTACTTGGAGGGGCGTTTGCAGGAGTCTGTCTTCTACTGTGACACCTTTTTAAAAATGCATTCACTGTAGCTGTTGATCACAGCTTATACATGCTGGTTCTCTAGGAATGGGAGAACTATGCAGAGAGAGAGCAGATTTTGTTTGGTTTCCATGGTTGCTGATGTAGTTTCTCTTTGGGGTCTCATTGTAGAACACTGGTCCTTGTATTTGCTTTTTGGATCTTAAAAAAAGAAATGCTACTTGACCATCACCGGCTTGTAAACTGTCCAGAGCATAATTCCTCTGCCTGCCAGCGCCTGCCACCTCCTCCCTTGCCATCATACCCTTGGGCACTTGCCATCCATCACCAAGGACTGACTTTTCAGGCCCTCATAATCCACAGGATACTTATCCTTTTGATTAAAACAACTTAATGGCCTCTTCACGAATAATTAATCTGCTGTCTTTTGGCTCTGGCTCTGGGCCCTTAACTTTAATGCTGAGCTATCCAGGCTGTGTCGCCTGTGGAGGCTCCCTCCCTTTGGCCTCCTCCCTGCAAGGTTTATACGTGTGCAAACTCCAGTGCGTGCAGACTGAGCTTCCGTAGAGCTGCCAAACCACTCCAGCCCCTGTGGTGTGGGCTCCGGATTGTGGAGTGAAGCAGAGACCTGTCTGGGACGCTGCAAGATGGGGCGCCCCCAAAGCTCTAGAAGAAACAGCATGTGTGTGTGTGTGTGTGTGTGTGTGTGTGCGTGCGCGTGCGCGAGCGTGCATGTATGTGGCTGTATCTTTCTAACTCTAAATGTTTCCCAACAGTGACAACTTATACCAGATGACCTCTCAGCTTGAATGCATGACCTGGAACCAGATGAACTTAGGGGCCACCTTGAAGGGGTGAGTAAGGTCTCCCTCCATGCCAGTCCAAGGGTCACTCACCAAGAGGCACAGTCATGGAAAATGCTAGTGGCTCTCCAGATGATAGGATGCTCTCTCCTGTCTCCCAGTGGGTTGTATTGAGCCAAAAGGTTTTAAAACTACCAAAAGAGGATTTTTGTTTGGAACAGGGGAGTTGTGAAGATGGGGGATACTTTGTGGCCTTCTCTCTGCTAATGTTTTAGAAATCTTCAGTGTTGTACTACCTTTGCCACCTCCTCTAGTGGGATGCTTCACTGGTGGGGTCACAGACGTGAGCGGCTGCTCCAGCTCATCAAGCGATGTTTGAGCACAGAACCCAGGGCCAGGCCCTGTGTGTCTGCTCTGTGGATTTGCCAGCGAGGACCCCATCTGCATGTACACACGCATGCATGCACACGCGCACACACAGGCCTTGCTGGAGGTGCATGTGAGCACCCAAACGCCAAGACCAGGCCCCAACGAGGCCTCCCGGTTAGTGCGCAGGAAGCCTGCCTGGGCTCCTCACACTGTCCCAGGGCTGTGCCCTCCTACAGCTGAGGAGCTGGCACTGAGAGTCGTATGACCTCCTTGGTCCCATCCACCTTGTGGTGCAGCCGCCGTGCCAAGCCCAGACGAGGCAGCAGCGCCCAAGCCCTGTCCAACTCTGTGACGCCTGCTTGGGCCCCAGCAGAGCTGGGACTGAGCTCAGCCCCCAACCCTGGGAGTCACAGGGCTCCTCTTGGATTCGGGTGGGGGCCTGCCAGAGTGCCTGCCGTTCGCCATGCCCATCCCCACCTCTTCTTCTTTTCTAGAGTTGCTGCTGGGAGCTCCAGCGCAGTGAAATGGACGGAAGGGCACGGCAAGTGAGTGGACGTGGCTCGGTGGTGGCCTCAGGCCACACAGGAGTTAGAGTGACGCGGGCGCCGGGATGGGCAGGTCCTACCCTCAGTCACTCCCATGGCCACAGCCATGTGGTGGCCATGTGCGTGGGCTGGTGCCATCTTCTACCCCACAGCCCCAGGGACAGTGCCAAAGCTTTCAGCGGGAGCCCTGGTTGATCCCATGACCACTTCCTACGTGCTGCGTGCGCCCGTTAGACCCACCAGGTCTCCCCTTCTTTGCTTATGTCAGCTTGCTTTTCTGCTTACCTTTCAGTCTCCACGGTAGAACCGACTTTGGGCCCTAAGTGTGTGGCAAGGCTCCGTGGAGCCCAGCCCCATAGCGTGCACACCTGGGGTCTCTGCAGCAATTTCTCTCGCCGCTCTCCTCTCTGCCTGCCCTCTGCCAGCCTCCGGCCTTCCATCTTTAGTCTCCACTGGGGTCTTCAGTGACCAACAGTGGCTCCCAGAGTCCTCTCAGCCCCCCCCCCCATTCCCTGTCCCCATGGACTGGTGATTGGACTCCATGTTTCTCCTGACTCCACTCGCTCACACATCTTGGCCTCCTGGGCCCCGTCCTCCCTGCTGGATCCTTGCCCTATCCTCCTGCTCCTCTCTTCAGAATTCAGTCACCCTCCCCAGATCCAGTGCCAAGGACAGACAGAGCGCGATTGTGCAGGCCATGCTGTGATTCCGTCTGATTGTCCCTCCCTGCCGTGGCGCACGGCTGACTGGTTGGATTAGGGGTGTTGCAGATCAGGAGTCCGGGCATGTGTGAGTCTTGGTGTCTCATGGTGGAGATAATTTTGATACTTTTAAAGGTCTTTAGACACAGGACACGTGCCCCTTGCTGGGAAGGCAGCGCTGGAAGATGTGGTTGAAGGACAGAGTGTGAGAATGTGTTTTGTTAGATCTGCGTCTTCACAGGAACACTGAGAGGTGCTTTCATTGGTTTGTTGCAACTTGAGAACTTCAGAACTTCAGAAATAAAAATGTAATTCATGAGTGCAGCTTTGTTCAGGGAGCAGCTGTTCCCACGTCTGGCCCCGAGTAAGGACAGCTCTCAGAGGACAAACCCTCACAGCGAGCTGGGTTTCAGATGATTCCCTCACCGTGTGGATCTGCCCCTTTGATTTGCACTAAGCCGGCTCCTGTCCACTTCCCACAGGCCTCCCCTGTGTGCCTCTGTGGCTCTCGTGGCCCTCCACACATGGCGGCCACTTGGGGTGAGGGCCCAGAGGTCCAGCCACTCAGGGCTCCAGAGTCAGTTCAGTCTGCTCCCAGGACCTGGCCTTGGATTAGTTCCTTAACTGTTCCAGATGGTGACCACAGTTGGAAAGGGCTCGCACCGAGGTCGGAGCCACGGGTGCACACGGGGCTCACCCTAGGGTGCACCGTGTTCAGCTGCACTGCTCCAGGCCGGTTCTGAGCAGGGCTGGGTGTGACATTCCGGGCCAGCTTTACACCTCACTTCACACTTGTGTTGTGACCCGGTGTGCTCCCTTGCAGCTCTGAGGGCATGCACTCCCACTCGGGAGCGGGGCTGTCCTGGAGGAGCGGGGCAGCAGTCTCTGTGATGCTGCACTGGTTTTCCTTGCCATGGCATGCAAACACTGTTAATAGATCCTCAGCCAGAGCCAGGCAGCACGTGAGGAGGCTGGAGCAGGAGGGTCACAAGGTGGTCTGTCTGGGCAGTTTCAGTGACTCGGCAAGTTCCTGTCCCAAAAACTAAAAAAAAAAACAAAAAAACAAAACAAAGGTGGGATGGCTGGAGCTGTGGCTTGGTGTGAAGGCCTGGGTCCAGTCCTTGCTTTCATTTATAGTCAAAACCCTTGTAAATATCTGAAGCCACCAGTGAGAACTCACGATGACAAAGTAGATCTCTGGCCAGGAGACCGGGGTCAGACTTCAATTTTATAGCAAAAATGCTTAATGTCTGCATCTCCTGTGGGAATAAGGTGTCATTGGTATTTCTTAAGAGATCAAACACCTCTTGCTAAACCAAGTATTAGCATGTGTGTTTTCTCTCTAAAAAGTTGGTTTTAGAGAGGCACTCTGCAGAGGAAAGGCTCGTCTGGTCTGCAGGATGCGCTCTGGTGGCAGAGACCCTGGGCCGGGGGCAGAGCCGCCAGGAGGGTGGGGACAGGACCTGGGCCACGTCACATTGCCTCAGCTTCCTGCTTTGGCCCTGCTCAGCCCCTCTGACCTCTGTCTGTCCGTGGGGACCAGCGCTGAGTGTAAGACCTCAAACGAGAGAAGCCTGTGTTTCAGCTGAGGTTTGAGGGAAGGTCAGTTACAGGCTCCTTTGCCTTCCGTTCCTCCATAAGCAAGCACGGTGCATTTTCAAAGCAGGCCCTGCCAGGGAATCTGCTTTTCTGGAGAACCTCTCTACTGCACAAGGCTTTCTTGAGCATCTGTGGGGGCACCCGGCCTCCTTTCTTCAGGTTTTCTGCGACTCTCTGGTTTCCAAAGGCGGCTCCCAGGCCACAGCCGCCTTGTTGCCTGTTTTGTCTTCTGAAGAAAATATCCTGTGAGAGGGAGAAACACAGCAGCCTTGAGCGCGGTCCAAGATCCTGAGCCCAGGAGGAAGCGGCAGGGCGGGTGGGGGAGTGGGAAACGGACACAATGGCGCACACAGGGCAGAGCCCGGGCCTGGCTGCTGGGCTGGCTCCGGGGTGTGCGTGCTGGACACTGGTCCGCGGCCCCTCCACCCCCACTCCCGCCCCCGGGCGCTGCCAGAGCAGTTCTTGCGCCATTTTCACCTCCATTGGACTTGGCGACCCCAGAAAGGAAAGTGAAGGTGATGGAGACGATGGAGTAGGCGTGTCCTGACTCAGCCTCCCTCCCTGTCCGCCCCCTCAAGGAGCACCGGCTCTGAAGCCTCCTCTTCTCATTTGCGCCACTCCTCGCTCCTCGCTGGCTGCTGGCCTCTCCCGCCTTTCTTTCTCTGAGCTGTTCGCTTGCAGCTTATCAGATGAGGGAATTCATGTAAACTATGCAGTGTTGACAATTCCCCTGTCCCAGGAAGGAAGCCGCAGCTGCCCACGGTGCTGGTGACCCAGGTGACAATACCCTCTGCTCTGTGACCCGCAGGTAGACCTTTCTCTGTGTGTCCCCAGCAGTGCGTTTTGTTCTCTCCTGAGAAGGTCTGGCTTTCCTTTGGGTGGAGCGCTGCAAATGCGTAGTCAGAGGCTGACATCGAGCTCTATTTCAGCCTGCGCTGGAGTCTTCCCTCTGAAAATGTCTTAGCCTCTGAAAATGACTAGAGATTTTGAAGCCCAGAGTGTTGGTGCCGTCTGTAGTCCTGATGCTTGGGAGGCTGAGGTGCGAGGGTCGCAAGTTTGACTCCTACCGGATAACTCGATGAGACCTGGTCTCAGAAAGTGCAAAGGGCTAGAGGTCCAGGGAGACCCTGAGTTGAATCCCAGCTCCTACAGCTATTTATATAGATGGCCTGGTCTGCTGTTCATCTTCATAGCGTGTTCCTAACCCACCTAAGGGAGGGATTACAGGCATCTCAAGAAGGGAGGGAACACGTGTTCAGATGGAGATGAGGAAGGAGCGGCCCAGGAAGCCAGTGAAAGAGGTGGGGCTTCCTGGGGTTCTCCCCCAGGGGCCCACAGGGGCTCTGATTGGCTGGCCCGGGTGGGGCGCTCAGGCCCTCCCCCTGCTGTCTGCAGTGGTTCGCTATTGTCCTGCAGGCCGTCTCCTACTCAGGGGAAAAGCCTGCAGCCCTCAGCTGGAAAAACGTGAGCAGAAGCTGCACCAATAAACATGGAGAGGGCCCGGCAGGATGGCTCAGTGGTCTAAAGTGCCTGCTTAGGAAAGCTTAGGCGGGTGCAGAGACCGCAGTTCGATCCCCGGCACCACATGCTGCGCCAGCCCTGCCCTCATGGCAGGCTGAGCCGGCCATAAAAATAAATAAACAACAACAACAACAAAAAAAAGTAAAAAAAATAAAAATAAACATGGAGAGAGTCACCCAAGTGCCTGTGAGAAGCTGGGCTGCTGGCCTTGGGGCTCCTTTCTCCTCAGGCTGAGCACATTGCTTTTCCTGGGCTCACTTCCGATTCCCCGGTCTGTGGTCTGCGCTGTTCGCTGAGGCTGAGAGACGGCTGTCCTTAAAATAAAAACAGACCTTTTCTTTTTCACTGGGACAGTGACACAGGCAGTTCAGGCAGTGCCCAAGAGCGTGAGAGGGGAAGCAGCACCGCGTCCCAGCACCCAGCGGTGTGTGTTCCAGCTGCGGAGAAAGGCCTGGAAGGCTGCCCTGAGAGTGGTGCTCTGGGGACAGCCTAGCGTGAGGAGGCTGAGGCCTGGGCTGGGATTCCAAGATGGTGTTTTCTTGACATAAGACTTCTGGTTCAGACTGTCTCCACCTCACTGTGCACGTACCTCAGGCTGAACTTGCCCAGATCCTCCTGCCTCAGCCTCTGGGTGCTCTAAGAGCTGGGATTCCAGGTGTGTGTCATCATCCCTGGTTCTGAGGAGCTGGTGCTTTTAAAAAGTTGTTTTGCTTTACCCATTTTCACTTAGAAAACTGTACTTGCTTGTCACAAGGACAAGAATTTTTTTTTTTTTTTTTTTTTTACCATTTGTTTGAGCTCTGTCAGCATTTTCTTGCCCTATCAGAAGTTTTAAAATTAAAATGTGTTGTTGCTGCTGTCACTACCGCTGCCAAGCTGGGCCGGGCCCAGCGCCCCTGCTTGCCTCCCCACAGGGCTGTGACCCCAGTCAGTGCTGTTTCCATGGTAAAATTTATAAACTTCATAGTTTCAACGTTTTGGGTTTTGTGTTATGTTTTCAAAAGATTTTTCTTCACCTTAGGGCTTTGTAAGTATCACGAATACTCACTTATTCCTCATCTTGGTAGAGATTAATCTTTCATATCTTATCCTTAATTCATCCTGAATATACTTGGCTGTTGGAGTCCAGCTTGGTTCCTCTCCAGAGGAAGAGGCGGTGCACAGCCCACTGGGAACAGCCCTGCTTTCCCACCATCCCTTGCAAACTTGGCCTCACTGGACCCGGAGCCACGGACCCACGTCTGACTCCTCCGTTCATGTTGCTGCCCGGCCCCCCTGCCTGGTCTTAAGCCCTCTTCTCTCCTATAAGTTTTCTCCCACATTGCATTTCTTTTTGGAGGAATTTCTAGCTATTATTCCTTGCTTATTACTGGTGGGTTGATTGACTTAGATGTGGTCACAGTGTGTGGCTCAGGCTGGTCTCTCATGCCCAGATTCAAGCGACCCGCCAGCCTCAGCCCCAGAGTATCTAGGACTAAGGTGTGAGTCACCATGCCCCTTGGGTGCTCCTGGAGTGTAATCTAATGTTTGATTTTAAAAAACATGACCAGCATTGGGGTGCTAATTGTGATAAATGCTATATATCAGGGTGATGTGTCACTAAGAGCAGAGGTTAGTGTGGGATGGATTGTTTTAGAAATTTCCCTGTAAATTTAAAACCTCTGAAATACACATACTTTTATTTTCTGGTGCTAGGAAACACCCCGGGATGCTATATTTGCCACAGAGCTATATTCCCAGCCCTTTTTATTTTTTAACTTGACACAAGATCTCCAAGGCTGACCTTAAACTTGGAATTCTCCCAAGTACCCAGTATTACAGGCATATGGCTGGTGCTCATCAAAATAAATTTATTTTTTAAAAAAGTCTTAATTGGAATTTTATATTTTATTGATTGATTGATTGAGTGATTGATTGTATTGAGCCATGATCCCTGTGGTTGCCTAAGCTTTCCTAAGCAGGTGCTTTTTTTTTTTTTTGTGGGACCAGAGTTCAAACTTATGACCTTGCACTTGCCAGGCAGACACTTGTGCCATGGAGCTATCACCCTGGGCCCCAAAGCAAGTGCTTTAGACTGCTGAACCATCTTGCTGGCCCTGAAAGACATTGTTTTTTTTTTTTTTTTTGTATTTTTAGGGAAGGGTCTACAGGGTGTTCAGGGTCTCCCTATTAGACTGGACTTTATAGTGATCCGCCTGTTTACAGCTTCCCAAGAGCTGGGATTACAGGTGCATGCTTAATTAGAATTTTATTTATGTATTTATTTTTTGTCTTTTTGAGACAGGGTCTCACTATGCAGTTGAGGCTGGCCTTGAGCTCACTTTTGTAGCCCAGGCTGGTCTCAAACTTGCACCAATCCTCCTGCCTCAGCCTCCCGAGTGCTGGGATTATAGGCATGCGCCACCACACCCAGCTTTGCTTAATTAGAATTTTAAATGGATCATCTTATGCTTGAAAATTAATTCTGGCCTAGATTGATGTTAACACATTGTGATTCCTTCCTTGGTGAACATGTTCCCCAATTTACGTCTTATTCTATGGCAGATGTTCCTATTAGAGAGCCCTCTTTTTCTCTTTTTCAAGACTTTGTTATCTTTTGCCTCAGAACGCCTGGCAGAACAGTGCAGTTCATACTAGTTTATTACGTGGTTTTCCTTTTTCTTTTTCCACCTAGAGCTACTTGGTCGTCCCTCCCTCTCCTCTTCCTCTCCCACTGGGCTTGAGCCCCAGAGACGGCCATGGTAGAGCTGCACCCCCTCCACAATGTGCTACTGTGGGCACTTTGGGGTGTCCTGAGAAGTGATGGATCAGCATGGTCTTTACACCCCTTCTTTATGGCTTCCATTTCCTCTGGAGAGGCAGGAGAGACTCAGTCCTGGGCCCTGGGGCCTAGGAGGAGCCCGCTCTGAAACAGAGCCCTGTGGGTAGGAACAGGAGGGAGGGAGCCGGGAGGGTGAGGCTGGAAGCTCCTGTCTCTCTTTCCCATCTTCTCCTTGTGTGGGTTTGGGCAGGGCCTTTGGGGTTCACAGAGCCAAAGCACGTAGAAGCTGCTAAGGTGAAGCCAGGATCAAAGACCACTGGGCATCAGGTGTGGGCTGTGTCCCTGCAGCCCCTGTTCGTGTGTTGGTGGGGAGAGGAACTGGTGTCCAACCACGTTCTTCCGAGCCCTAGGGGCAGTGGACATGGGACTGCGCGTGGTGTCCTCTCCAAACTGGCGGGAAACCAGATGTAAGAGCATCTCTGGCTCTGATCTGAGTGGGATGTAGAGCAAAGAAGCCGTAGGATGCCCCTGCCTTGCGGGCAGTGAGGGAAGTGTCGCACTCCTAAGGGCTAGCCGGCCCTGGTAACAGGCTGCTCACCACATGAGGTGCACTTGGGAGACACAAGCCCCCACAGACATGCAGACAGGTGAGCCCAGCCTGCAGGCCGACTCCAAAGAGGGTGTAGATGTAGTTTTAATGACAGATGACAGCCATGAGGATAGAGGCAGGCTCTGTATGTGGGGAGGAACTCATGCAGGTATGGTGCTCTGATCGCCCTGGAAAGTGGATCTGGTGACCTGCAGGTGACAGTTGGATTGCTCATCCTTCGTGGGGACTCATCTGTAAATGGTGGCTGAATCTCCATGTAATCTTACAGGTCATGGGGAGCTAAGCCCCTTGCCTGGGTGGTTGTTGCCTCCTGTCCCTGTCCTCTGCAGTGTGGCCCTCTCCCTGGCAGCCTCTCTGCAGTGTGGAAAGTGCTCTGGTTTTGGCACCAGTGGCCTCATAAGAGCAAGGATTTATTTCACTGGTTTTTTTCCAGCGGAAAAACCCAAGAAGGGCTTTGATTGGTCTGACTGGGTCATGTGATGAGAATCGAGTGGCCTGATTGGCCATGTCTTAGGCCTGCTAGAGCCTGAGACTGAGGTCCCTTGAAGTGGGGGAGATGTCTCTCTGTTATCAAGGAAGGAGGATGGATGTGGGTGAGAGAGGCAGGAGACACCTAGGAGAGTGCTGAGGAAAACGGGCCGCCCTGTTCCTGCAGTGGAAGCACCACAGGCATGGTACTGCTGGGGAAGGGAAGCTGCACTGTGGGACCTGCTCGCTAAGGCTGCTGGGAGTTCATCAGAAAACGCAGTGCTAGGGGATTCACCCCAGATCAGCTTTTAATGGAAAAATGACTGAAATGTGTTGTATAGAAGTGTAAGTAAAACGCCAGGAAGCGGAGGCAGGTGAAATGGCCTACAAGGTTTATTTATTTATTTATTTATTTATTTATTTATTTATTTATTTTTAAGCGGATTCTTTTGTGTAGTCTGCTTGTGAGGACATTTTAGAGCTATGAATCATCAGATGCCAGCCGTGGTGTCCATGTGTGTCTGAACGCACTCAGATTTATCTTGGTTGTCTCACTTGTAAGGTTTTACACCCGAGCCTGGGGGAGCCCGGTGGAGCCCTGCGAGGAGGGAGGGCTTCTGAGCTGGGCTGTGTGCAGCTGTGCCTGTGGTCTGTCAGGGACTGGTCCCGAGGTGACTGTCCCTGGGTGCCACTGCCCTGGCTGTGCACGGTCCAGTCAGAAAAGGTCTTAAGAGTGGATGGGAGTGCAGGGACCCTGGATTCTCAGGAAAGCTGGAAGCCCTGCACTCTGCGGCGGCCAGAGCCCTCTTGGGCCATGTGCCCTCTGCAGGTTGAGAGGGGCGGTTGTCTGAGGCTCCTTGTTTGGTGGATTTCATGTCCCTTTGTTGGCTGGCCTCTCCTGAGGCCCTTTGGGCCATTTCAGTGCCCTCCCTAGTTGCTTTCCCTGTTGATTTGTCAGAGCGGGCAAGTCAGTGGTCTGACGTGGGCAAGTGGTACCCCTTTGCAGTCTGTGTGACTTTACACCTCTGGTCCATGTCCCATGAAGGGGTAGTCAGCGCTGGAGGTTTCCGTGTGCATTTCTTGTTTAAAATTCAACCTCAACCCCTGTGTAAGGCGCTTAGTTTCTTAGCATGGGTCCTTCATGTCCCTGGCCCTGGCAGAGGGCGCTGGGCCTCCAGCTCTGTGTGCTATCAGCACCAGGAGCAGTGAGGTACTAAACACCTCCAGTGGAAGCCCTGAGGGTGCAGGGCAGAGCCTGATGGTGAGCTCTGTGCCCTGGAACACAGCCCTGCCCTCCCCGCAGCAGAGCAGCTGCAGAGGTGAGAGGATGGAGGCGAGGATAGCCACCCACCTGGCCACGGCTGCAGGTGGGAGCGAAGTATCACCAGCACAGGCCACCTCTATGAGCACTCACGCAAGGGCCGGTGCTCTTGCAAAGGTTCTCTCTTTTCTCTTTTACTTTTTTTTTTTTCTTTAAAACCTCTTCTGTTGATAAGGGATTTCAGAGCAGCTCTGGTTTTCCTCATCTGTAAGACCTCAATTCCTTTTTATTAATCTTCTCGTGTCTGTGGAATATCAAAATTAATCATTTCTAAAGAAGCTACTCTTGCAACACGGGTATTTTCTCCAGAGCCAGGCCTCGGTGTACAAGTTCTCAGCAGGGGTGGGGCTCCTCTGTCATTTGTATTCTGAGAAGGTGATTTTTCTTTATGCAGACTTTCGAAGGATGTGAGCTGATGGTTTTTAGAGCTGTCAAGGAAAAGCCAGCTTTCCTAGGCTAGAGCTCATGCCTGTAAACACTGCATGAGGAAGTGTATGGGGGGGGGCGGGGGGCTCTGCTGGAAATAAAGCCACGGGTGCGCGCCCTGCTGGGAACTGCTTCGGGTAGTCTGTTTTCCAAGATAGGTACCAAATACTTTGTTTTTCGCACACCTTGTGCATCGTTCAAGCTCTGTTGTCTCAGTTCCACTTGTGCTTTCTTTATACCAAAACTAAAGATGACACCCACCCCATGGCTGAGCCAAATTCTGCCGATAGGTGTGTGCCACCCTCCTCGTGGGCTCTACGCCCTCTTCCCTGCCACCCCACTGCCTCAGTCATGCGTTCCCTGGAGGAAAGACCTGTGACTCGTGTGAGTGGGGCTGACACAGTGGAGCTTGTCCGGATGGGGCAGCATCCCTGGGACGGCCTGCGACGGCGAGGATGAGGAGGATGAGAGCAGGACTCACGCATCCCCTCTCCGCCAGAGCAAAGCCTCAGCCGTGCTTGGTGCTCTCTGCAGCAAAGTGAGGGCAGCGCTCTAAATGCGATCTGAGCGCACACTGGGCACGCACTTATATACTGGGCAGACTCCCTGTGGAGGCACCAAAGCCTGGCTTGAGACCTGGAGAGTCTGGCTGTGGGCAAAAAGTCCAAAGTTGTTGGTGAAAACTGGAGCTTATTGGAAGAAGCGAAGGACAGGCTTTCCCCATCTTTTCATTCGTCCGGGCTCCGAGCCTGCTGGTCGGGGCTGCCCACATGAGTTGGTAGCACACCTGCCGCTCATCCAAGGAGCAGCATGTTGTGTCCTATGACCCCATGGGCTCCTTCTCCAGGGCAGGCACTAATGTTCCCTCCTCCCTGGACCAGAGAAGCTGAGTCATTTGCCTGAGGTGACACTTACATGACTCCTAGGGTTGTGTTGACACCGATCCCCAGTTTACATGAAGCAGCATCTGATGAACAGTTTTCTCATTGCTGGTCTTTCAATGGGCATAACGAAGGCCCGCCTGAGTCCTGTGTGTGGGAGTAAATTTCAGAGTGATGCCATCAACAGATCCATAAAGTAGGTGATGAGCTGTTTTTCTAGTAGTGAATCTTGGCCATGGAGAGAGGGAGAGGACACAAGTGTGACCATAATCCACGGGGAGGCGGATACAGAGCACAGGTCTTCAGGCGCAAGGTCTGTTCACCCTCAGGTCTTCTGGAGACAAAGGATCCAGACTAACTTCGCTTTTAAAATGCACCTGCAAGAAACGGAATCAATTCTGTCGCCTTGGGATGGTGGCTAACCGCCACACCCAGGATGCCGGCATCCTCACCGTAGCAGCCTGTGCTGCTGTGCATGGCCAAGGCATTTGCAGATGTGGCTCGGGGAAGGCCCCTGCATCCAGATTTCCTGAGAGACCTGGGTGGGCTGAATTCTCCAGGTGGCACAACAGGGGAGACCCGGCTCCAGAGAGGCGGATGGGCGGCACGAGGCCTGCGTGCTGCAAAGAGGGCAGGCACCAAAGCGGGCATAGGGTGCCCGTGGTCTCCGACTCAGGGTGTCAGCCAGGGCGTCACTTCATCCCCAGAGCTTAAGAGCAGCAGGGCAACATAGCAGGACCTCGTATGTGCTTCCCTGCCTCAGTAATTCTAAAAAAGAGGCAGGCAAGGGATGGAGGTCCTCCTGCAGCGTGCTCGAAGAAAGCAGCCATGCACACGCTGGCTAGGGCTGAGGAGACTGTTTCGCACTTATGATCTCCAGAACTGCGGGACACTCAGCTGGCTGGTTTTGAGCCTGTGCATCTGTGGTGCTTTGTGACAGCCGTGGCAACTCCTGGTGCACTTCTGTTGACGGTGCAGCACACAGGGCCCTGTCTAGAATTCCAGCACTTAGGCCGGTTTTCTGGGGCAGTGGAATCAGAGGTGAACCCCTAGCACCTGGATGAAATGTTTGCAGGTTGCTCTTGCAGCTCCAAACGTTCCTGTTGTGTAGCTGTGGCATCCATCCAGGCTTCCGGGGTTCAAGAGTTACACAGTTCCCACTGCTGTGTTCTCGAGGCCAGAGGGTGGTGGTGGTGGTGGTGGTAATGCGTGTGTACAGGAGAATCAGGGTGCCATTTTCCCATTTGTACCTTAAACATCACTGTTCAGCCTCGAAATCAAGCCAGTGACCTTTAGAGCAGTTATCTGCTTCATCTGGCCTGACAGTGGCTCTTTGAAACTTCAGTTGTCTATGAGAATGCAAAATTCAGATGGTCTAAGAGAAATTAAGATTTCCAACTTTTCTTCAGAATGGAAAATGTGACCACACAGGGTTCAACTTTCTGGCAGAGACCAGACACAGCTGAGGCAGGGCCACCGCCATTGCGGAGGGAATGGGGTGACCCTAGAGGCTGCCCCTGCTGTTCAAGGCTGTCTTATCCTTCAGGGCCTTCTTCATTTATTTCTTCTTCATTACCTTGGACTCTGGAATAATATTTGAATTTGTGGCTCTGCTCTAAATAAAAAAAAGAATGGAATCTCTCTCCTGTGGTGGAGGGATCTCCTCCTTGGCCAGTTATCCAGGAATTCACGGAAAATGAGAGAGGTGATGGCGGAGCGCAGACAGGTGAGTGTCTGTTTCAAGGAGCAGAAACCCCAGTGGACTTTGGACACCACAGAGCAGTGGGCTAGTGTGAGTTCTTGGGAAAGCATTAGGCCAGGCCTGGGGTCCGAGGGAAGAAAACCTATCAGAACTGGTTGATGACACCTCAAGCCCACGGCCCTGGGTGGTAGGGTCACCTAGCCAGGGGTGGAAGTGCATAGCCTGGAATTGGCTGCAAAAGACATCAGTGGTTGTGTGACAGGTGGAGAGGGCGCCACAGTGGATGGTGGAGGAACAGCAGCCTGCCCCACCTGAAGTAGCCTCAGGCCTTCCTGGTTACCTGGGGCACTGAGGCTTCCCTCCCTCCCTGTCCTTCAGCTTTACTGATACCTTCACATTTAAAAGGAGGAAGTTTGGTTTGTAAAGAACTGGCTTCCCACCTTATGAGAGCGCAGGGTGCTGGCCTTGGCCTTTGTGTGTTCCTGCTCAGACCTCGATGGGCAGTGTCTGAAGCTTCGCCTGCTGCTCCATGCAGGCCGAGCTGGGGTGCTTATTTGGCCTGGTGGGGTTACACTGCTCCAGAGGCTGCCTTCTGGTGCTACTTCGCAGACTGCACACCCTCCACCTCTGAGCTCTTCCATCTGGCAGCTGTCGGGGCTCTGCGAATTCTCCTCTCAGGTAAGTGCATCTTTGGACTTAGAACGGTGGCCACTTGCTGCTCACCTTGCCGTGTTGGATTCAGGGCTTTGCCTCCTATCCAGCGTCCTGCCATTTTTAGGGATGCTTCTCTCTGCTGAGGCGTGGCTTCCTGGGACCATTGCTTTCTCGAGCCTTTCTGTCTCAGGCCAGCTTGTGATGGTCACTGATGTGTGAAGTGGCTGACCAGGTCCCACGTGGGGCTGAGTTCTCTAGGATGGTTTCTCCAGGGTGCTCATGGAGAGCCAGACTCCTGTTCCTTCCTGAGTGGCACAGAAACCTACTTCTCACACCTTGCCAATAAAATGAGCCCCACAGGCAGCAAGAGGACTGTTTGCTCTTCTGGAACTCAGAGAAGGGGCTTGCGGTTGCAGAGGGTGGAAGACAGGTGTGTAGGAAGCAGAGTCACAGTGGGAAGTGTTCCAGCCATTGGAGACAGCTCACTGAAGGCCGTAGGATGGTATCTCAAGACAGGTTGTGTGGGCCTGGGTTCTGGTTTGAAGCAACTGGGCCTCCAAGGTCAGGGCCCGGCTCCTGCCACAGCTCATGCTAGGCCTGGGCTGAGGAGAGACGTAATCTGATGAGGAAGGTCCCTGGGATGCAGTGCCCAGGCACAATTGCACAGGGTATGTTAATCCTGACTCTGTGCACACTGCACCAAGAGGCCAAGCCTTCTATCTGGGGGAAGCAGGTATGTGGCCAGGCGCATATTCCTGGAGGGCTTGCAGGCATGGGCATGGGCGCCTCTGGGCCAGGAACCCTCCTATGGGGCAGACACAGTCTGCCTGAGGCTTCCGTGGGTGGGGATAGCCTCTTCCAACCACTCTCTGTGGCACCATCTATACCACAAATGTCCATTCTTTGAGAGTGATGTGAGAGGATCAAGAAGAAGACACTGCGGTGACAAAGGAATCAGGTGCTAGTTCACCTTGTTGTAGCTGAGAGAACAGTCCTGGGCCCCCAAGTCGATTTTAGACCCAGAAAGGGTCAGGATGTGGAGGAGGAGTTGGGCCCAGGCTGTTGTGGGCACTTGACACGTGGGTGCCCACCGGCCCCACTGGCAGCTGGAGGGTGCCAAGAGTGGCAGGCGGTCTTTGGACTCTAGGCCGTGTTTCCCGTGGAGCAGAGGAGACACCAGGTGGAGCTGGCTGTGACAGTAATCTGGTCTGTGCTCCCCAGGAGGCAGAAGCAGGCTGAGTCCAGCTGAGTTTGGAAGGGCCTTTGCTAACAGATTTCTTCCCAACTGGAAATGGGGTCCTTGTCCCGCTGACCCGCTGCTGGGCATGAGCTGGCAGAGGTTCCTACTTGGAACAGGGTGAGCACAGATGGCTGCGTGCATTCTCCAGTGCTGAGGCCAGATACCTAAGGTCACAGCTCGGAGGAGGAAGGCTTCCTTGGGCCCACGCTGTCATCAGTCTGTGGTCCGCTGGTTCCATCATTATAGGCCATGGAGAACCAGAATGTCACGGTGGAAGTGGGGTTAAGAGGAAAGAGACAGCGCAGGGGAAGAGGCCAGAGATAAGACACAGCCCCCAAGGCACCATCCTGAAGCCTGCCTCCTCCCTCAGGTTCCACTTCCTTGGGGTCCCTTCTGTTGTGAACTCAGCAAACAGATTCGTCCCGTTCTCATCACTGGAATAGAATCCCTGGTGCCCGCCCCCCACAAGAAGATAGGTTGATTTGGCTTAGGGTTTTGAGAGCTCAGTCCTTGGTCAGCAGCTCCAGGGCAGCCGTGATGGTGACGGAAATGCCTGTGTGGCGGAGAGCTACTATGTCACGGTGGCTAGGAAGGAGAAAAAGAGGAGCCCCAATATTCCCAGGCTATCCCTGCAGTGCCCACCTCTTCTGAGCAGGCTCCCTCTTCTAACTGCAGGCCAGCCATGAGCCCCTGCAAGGCAGTCAGCCGCAGAGGTCCTGTCCAGGATTCAGGAGGCCTTTGGGTCCTCTAGATCTGCAGTAGGCCAGCAGCCTCCTACCCACACCCTCTCCAGGCCCCACCAAGGAGCACTGGGCTCGGTGACCCAGCCAGCTCGCTCCTCAGGGGATGCTTCACATTTAGACCATGGCCAGCACCAGCTTCAGTCTCTGTGGGGACCAGGCAAGAGGAGCTCCTCTTTCAGCTCTTGGGGTACAGAGTCCTGGATACCCCATGCTGGCCATGTCCTCCTTCTGCTGCCAGGTGGCTGCAGTGGCGTCCTCCGTAGCTTTGCTGAGCTCGCCTCCTGTGTGTTCTGAAGGCCGAGAGGCCTGCTCCCTGCGTCTCCCGTCTCTGCATCATTGGAGACTCAGCGTCACCTGGAATGGGATCAGAGGGGTGGCGCGGCAGCCTGGGGTGCAGACTGTCATCTGGATCCCGAACTGCTGTGCCTGGGTGCAGACTGAAGTGAAGCCTTTTCTCCAGCTGCGGCAGCCCCAGGTCACGTGGATGAGGAGGGGTCCTGCCTGCAGGCACCCTGCTTTCTGGAGAGGAGGGAGCCGTGCCCCGCCCGGGGGGGTCAAGTCAGCCCCCCTTCTCTGCACCACTGTCTGGCAAGTCCCCATCTCCCCCAGCACCCCTTGAACTGCTGCAGACACTGAGGCAGAGTTCTGAGTTCTGAGCCCCAACAGCCAGTCTGTCTCCTCTGGGGACTTTAAAAGATGCTGATGCCCGCAGAGCCCCACCCCAGAGAGGACTGGCTGGTTGGTGAGGCTCTGGAGCCCAATCCCAGAGCCTCTGCTCCAACCTACCCTGCAGCCCACTCTTCACTTTCAGGCAAATTCCAGGCAGGCTTAAGTCTTAAGTCTCTTAAGTTGCCCAGGGCAGCTAGGCTGTAACTTGCAGTCCCGCCTCAGCCTTCCGTGTGCTTCCAAGTGACCAGCTGCCAGGACTGGCTTCAGAGATAGCTTTTTAAGAGGTGGTTCAGTGGCTCTGTGTACCCACCCAGTCCTCCCTTCTGGGGCATACGAGGCAGTGGCTTTAGTGTGTTTACGGCCTTGCACAGCTATCCACACGATTTCAGGATCTCGCAGGGACCCTATCCCGTCCCACTAGAGCCCTCAGCCCTAGGTCACCACATGTCACTACCCATTTGCACTTTCTGGACGGTTTGTGTCAGCAGAGCCCCGGATACTCGGCCCTGGCTGGCTTCTGCTTACCTCCAGGTTGGAGCAGGCTCGGGCTTCATTCCTTCTTATCGTCCAACAATACTCCCTTGGGTTTGGGTGCCACATTTTGTGTTTCCAGTGATTAGTTGGTTGCCCCTCGGGGTTGAATCTGCTTCTGGCCCTGCCACGTGAGGCCATCCATAGGAGAACCACGGTAACACAGCTCTGTGTAAGCGTCTGTTTGTGTCCCCTTGGGGTAGACATGGGATTTCTGAGTTATGTGGTGAGTTTATGTCTGATGTTTTGGGGGACCGCCAGGGCAGACTTTTCTGGCGCAGCTGCACACCGTGCGACTTCATCATCAGCCCACGGCGATGCACTCGCCCCTCACTCTGTCTCCGCTGGAAGTCAGATCTATGCGGAGCAGCTCCCAGGGCCGCAGCTGGGAGGAGGGCTTTGCCTAAGTTGAGGCTCCTTCCGGGCAGCCGGCCGCCTGCCTCCCCTGTGGTCCCGCACCCCAGGCCAGGGCTGGGCTCACACTGGCCCAGCAGTTCTGTGAAGCAGCCACTGAGGCCACCCAGCTTCTGGAACCGGACAGCCCTGCTTGGGAGTGCCCTTTTCTGGTGCCGCCTAGGGTTCCCCGGAGCTGGCGGATATGCAGTGCGTTCCCTGCAAGCCCCAGGATTCTCTTTGCTGAGAAGTTCGCGTTGGTGGCAAGCAACTTGCCGGCTGAAGGCCTGCCATGGTCCTCCTCAGCTTGCGCAAGCACAGTACAGGCAGCCAGGCCGCGCACACAGGAACCTGGGCGGTGACAGGCGGCCGGTGATAGACAGGGGGCGCCGCAGTAGAGCAAGGGCGGTTCAGAGCCGCCGCTTCCTTCCACCCGCTAAGCTTCCGGTGGCGCAGATGCACACGTGCACAGGGCTGCTGCGGCCCCGCTAAGCCTCCTCTCTGTTCTCAGCCACAGCACGGGGTACGAGAGCGAGAGCCACACGACGCCCATTCTCTGCGGTGCACAGTACAGGATCCATACGCACGGCGTCTTCCGCGGCATCCAGGTAAGCGCCATGCCCGCCTTCTCGGCTTCCTCTGCCACAAGGGTGGAGGCCCCGGGCCTGGTCAGTGTTGCAGCAGGGACCTCTCGGTCCACCGCGGCTCAGGGCCGGGAGGAAGGTGAGGCAGAGAAATGAAAATCCTGGAGCTTCTCCGGGCCACCAGGACCACATGGAGGCTGCGCCACTCGCAGGCGTGGCCCTGTGGCCCAGGGATAGCTGTGCTACTGTCCCGAGAGCCCGTGTCCCCACCTCCGTGACCTGTGTACGGGACGCCCCTCACGCTTATGTCCCAAGCTGAAAGAAGGGAAGGAAGAGGGGCAAAAGCGCCCTGCTTGCGGGGCTTGGGGAGTCCTGGTTCCTCCCGCAGCACCTGTGCTGTGTCTAGTCCAGGCCTGACACCGCGCAAATGGTGTCTAAGAAGGGAACAAGGTTGGCCTTCTCCCCAGCAGGCTGCAGTTCTGGGCTCTGGACAGCTGGGGCCTCCTGAGAGTCCCGCCCAACCCCCTGGCTCAGTTCACTTCATGCCACTTTTACCCTGGGCATTGGGGTGCCCCTCGTCTGTGCGCTACCGTGGTACCTTTGCTTCTACAGTGAAATTGGAGGCTGTCAGAGTGGGACCTGCCCAGGGCTGGGCTGCTCCAGGTCACACACCTGCTCCTGTGCTACAGTGGCGACCTCGGCTTGTGTGTCTCTGACAGAAAAGGGAGGCTCAGGGGCCCCTGGGCGACAGGCCCTGGCTTCCTTCATCCACGTCCGCGTGGACGTGTGAGGGTCCAGCCTGCTTGGATGTGTTCAGCTGCTCCTGTTTTCTTCTAATAAGGACATCCCACCATAGCAGATTGGATGGAGGATGTGAGATGTGTCCCTGCTTGGAACACACTGAGAGTGCCAGGCAGCTGGGGCTCACCAACACCGCACTCCTGCAGAGGCTGGGGCTGGCACCTCAAGGGGCTTCCCTGCAGGCTGGGCTCCCGCCGACCACCGCGACGTTCTGGTGCAGCAGTGTGGAAGGTCCCTAGCTGTCCTCCCTTGCAACGTGTGGGCACAGAGGGCATGGCTGAGATCTCACAGCCATGCGCCACTGCCCCTGCTTTGGGCCACTACAGAATTCCTGCCCTGTGGGGCTGCTCACGGGGGGCCGACGGCTTCTGTCTTCTCCCTTTGCCTAGGACGTGCGGCGTGTGCCTGGTGTGGCTCCCACACTGGTCCGCTCAGCCTCGGAGAGTAGCGAGAAGCGCCCCTTCATGTGCGCCTACCCCGGCTGCAACAAGAGGTACTTCAAGCTGTCCCACCTGCAGATGCACAGCCGGAAGCACACGGGTGAGGAGGACGTGGGTCGCAGTGGCAGTGGGTGAGGCCACGAGGTTAGGCTGGAGAAAGCCGAGGAGCGGCTGTCCTGGGCTGTAGGACTGGGGGACCCTCCTTCAGGGTGGGCAGGAGGAGCAGAGTGGGTGAGGGCTGAGAGGGTGCAGAGGTAGGCAGACACTAAGCCCCCCTTGCTCCACGTGGAGTATGGAGCTGACCGTGTCCCTGGAGACACAGCCAGTCAGGCCCGCAGAAACCACGGCGCTGTCCCTTGTGTCCACCTGGCACTTCCGAAGAGAGGAGCAAGCCTGTGCAGGGCAGTGAGATGGTGCAGGTTGGACTGAGAGGCTCAGTGCTAGGGACAGTGACCCAGCAGCCAGCAATGGACAGGGTTGAGCTGTCCTCACCAGCCCTTGAGAGACGGGGGGACGATGTCAGGGAAAACAGGTCCTCTGTCTAGGAGCTCGCTTGAGGCAGAGCACTGGCCAGGGGGGCAGGGTACATGTGTGACAGCATCCCCAGGGACACCAAGGTTGTCACCGGTGTCCTGGGTCTGTTCTCCCACACTACAGTGTAGCCTGTTGTCCCATTCTGGAGTGAGGAGGCTTGAAAAGCCAGCAAGGGAGCTGCCCTGCAGTGCCCTGGGGCTGGGGGCTGTGCTCTGCCTGCTCTAAAGGGGCTTCCCTAGGCCTGCTCTCAGGGGCAGGCATCTGCAATGCCAGCAGGCTCCTGCAGGGAGCGCTGTTACCCAGCTGGCTCCCTACACAGAGCTTTTATTTAAACCCGCGCACATGGGGATTAAATGAGGCGACTGGGCGTTGGGAAGCTAGGCCCAGAGTCCTGTGTTCTTAGTCCTGCGGGACACAGAGGAAGGGCAGAGATGTCTATGACTCAGATAGAATGGGTTTGAGAGGGGCTGGTAGGCTCTGGGAGCAGCAAGGCTTGGGGGCGTCAAGCTGGAGAGGCAGCGGAGGAGGAGTGAGCAGGGTCCTGACAGTGGTGGGTGCGGCAGCATCGGTGGGGAGTAAATTTCCTCTGCATGGGAAGTGGGACTGGGTGTGGACTGGAGCCCAGGAAATCCAGGCAACACGCAGCAGGTGGCAGGGACAGGCTCGGCTCCTGCAGGGCAGCCGGAGATACAGGCTGGGACGGGAAGGAAGATTTTGGTCTGACTGCGAGGCTCCCGAGCATGGTGTTTACGAGGCATCGGTAGGAATGAGGACCGAGGATGCTTAGGGTGGGCTAAAGGCAAGGAGGACCTGGTGGTTTCAAGGCCACTGAGCAGTATGCAGATGGATCTGGAGGTCGTGGCTGCATAGAGGGGCACCGAGCACCTGGGGAACTCGCTGTCTGCCTGGGATCTGTGACTCGAGCTTCTCTGAAGCAGGAGGCAATCCTGGGGTAGCTGAGTGCACTCAGACTCAACTCCAGGAAGGGCCAAGCTTTCTGTAGAGGGAGGGGCCGCCCCACAGGGGCTGTGCAAGCTACAGCCCACCTCTCTAGGGCAAGCGAGGGACGCAGCCCACGTGCAGCCTCACGTGTCCGTGCTGAGACCAGGAGTGAGAAGTCAGTAGTAGAGGACGCCCCAGATTTCGGAGCCCACCTCAGGGACACCCCCAGAATCCTGCCTGGCTCACCCCATGCCCTTTGCCTAGCTGTCCCCTGCTGACACGGCACTGTGCCAGCACGGATGCCACTCTCCCCTAGTCCCTCGCTGATATCAGATGTTGGCTTATTTCACAAGGAGGAAGCTGCTCTTCTTGACGCTCTAAGGACAGAGCTGGGTGGGACCATCCTTGGCCCCAGCCCAGTGCCCGCAAGTGTGTGTGTGTGTGTTGGGCCCATCCTTCCATGGAGGCTGGCATCCTGTCCTCACCCTGCACGGGCCCTGGGTCCTAGCTGTCCCCCTGTAGGGGACACAGCCCACCTCAGTAAGATCATTTCAGGTAGAACATGTCTTCCCCAAGGCGAGAAACCGTACCAGTGTGACTTCAAGGACTGTGAACGGAGGTTCTCGCGCTCTGACCAGCTCAAAAGGCACCAGAGGAGACACACAGGTTTGTGGGCTGCGGCCTGTGGCTGGCCCGCTGTCGCCTTCCTGGGGCTAGGGTGATGTCTGGATCTCTTCCCCGTGGAGCCTGGATGAGAGGCTGCACACCGTTTTGCCTCCCCAATGTCTCTGACCTCATCTAGAGAATTTCCTTCACTTAAAACAAAGAAGGGAAGGAGGAGGAGTGGCCCCCGTGGCTCCAGGGAAGCCCGGTGCTCTCAGGTCCCAGTGACTCCTGGTGGCAGTGAGCAGCACGTGTGTGGGCCCCGAGCAGCACGGTCGCAGCCACCACACAGCCGGGAGCCGCCGCTTCATGCGGATATTGCGCTCAAGGCAAAGGAACAGTGTTCTGTTCAGACCAGAGCAGGTCCTCCAGGGTCTCCGCCAGAGTGTCCTGGTTCACCAGGCCTGGGGCCCCAGGGACATGCAGATGTGGCTGAAAGGCAGGTGCCTTCAGCCGCCAGGAAGCTGCCTAGCACCGTGCAGTGGGCCGCGCCTCAGGGCCGAGGCCCGACCTTCTCTGTCCATCTAGGTGTGAAACCATTCCAGTGTAAAACTTGTCAGCGAAAGTTCTCCCGGTCCGACCACCTGAAGACCCACACCAGGACTCATACAGGTAAAACAAGTGCGTAAACTTTTCTTCACTTTTATTTTTCATTATTTTTGGTAAATGAGTGTGGGGTGATGCATGTGATGGAGATTACAAAGGATGTGTGTGGGGGTGAGACAGCGTTGGGCAACAGCGGGTCCTCTGAGTGCTCAGGAAGCAGATTCTCAGCCGGGGTGGGAACGTCTGTCCATCCAGAATGAGAAGAGAATGATGACCCCAGGCCCACTGTCCCCTCTTACTGGGTGTCGAGTGATAACCAAGCTTCCGGAAGAAGCAGGGGTGGTAGCAGGCCAGGCTTTATCACCTGAGCACCACGTCACCTTCATCTTGTGGGTGCACAGGGGACAGTGGCTGCTGTTGTCACCTTGGTCTGCTGCTCATCCCAGCCTGGCCGCTGTAACTCCTCGGGACAGCAGTCACCTCTGTGTATTATCTTTACCTTTATGACCAGAGAGACAGGTTTCACTCCCATTTTGCAGATGGGAAGACAGAGGCACGCAGGGGTCAGTCATGTGACACATTCCAAGCCTCAGAGCTACTGTGTGAGCAGCTCAGTCCTGTTGTCCCTAGGGGAAGGGGCATGTGTGCTCACGGCAGCCCCACAAGGACATCCAGGGCAGGCAGAGCTGAGGGTGGTGAGTAGGGCTGGGATTCGTTCCTCAGGAGGAGGGGAGGCCAGATCAGGGTGGGGGTGAGGGAGCAGTTTCAGCCCCCTCTGCTCACCTGGAGCCATGGCCTTAACCGTCCTAACCAGGACGTGGGGAAAGGAGCTGCCCCTTGGACACCCCGGCCCCCGCAGTGCCAACGGTGGTCTGTTAGGTGCCATCTTCTGAGCCAGGCCCATTTGCCGCTGTTTGTCCAGGCAGTGGTCAGGACAACAGGGTCCAAGGAGACCCCCAGGCAGCATGACGGGGATTCAGGGCTGGATGGAGGACAAGGAGGCTGTGGTCCTAGACAGGCCAGGCCTGTGGTGAGGGGTGACAACTACCTTCTGCAGCTGTGCTCAGACAGCGCATGTGTGTGCCTACGAGCCCAGCACGGTCAGGGTTTGGCATAGCCTCACTGCGCCCTAGGGAGAATCAGGCTTGGAGGAAGTCCAGGGACCTTCCTGTGACAGGGGCCAGCAAGGCAGTAGGGTAAGACGAGCAGAGAGGATGAGGTGGGAACTTCGAGCCCAGGCCCTCACGGGCAGCCCAGGGACAAAGCCCCTCGCTAGTGCAGACTGCTCAGGGGTCAGAACACGTGCCAGTCCCCGGGGTCTCGCTGTCCCTGGCCCTCACTGTCCCTGACTAGCACCTGTGCCCACAGGCGAGAAGCCCTTCAGCTGCCGGTGGCCCAGCTGTCAGAAGAAGTTCGCGCGGTCTGACGAGCTTGTCCGCCACCACAACATGCACCAGAGGAACATGACCAAGCTGCAGCTGGCGCTCTGAGCTGGGTGGCTCTGCAGCCCGGTGGGAGCACAGGGGCCCCTTCCAGGCGTGCATTGGAAACCCCTCTTCCCTCACTTCTCGAAGGACTTGGAGTCCACTGCCCGCCTGCAGCCTGCATCCAGCTTCCAAGGCCCCAGCAACTGGATCCTGTTGGTTTGCACGAGGAGCTTTCTCTGCTTCAGTTGACCGGAAGCCTGGAGCAGTAGCGGCCAGGCCGATGGTGAAAAGCCCAGCACCACCTGGCTGGGAGTTTTGGCTGTGAGAGCCGAGTGTGATGATGTCCCCTGCTCCCTACAGCTTGTCTTCCCTGGGAATGGAGTGGCTGTGCTGTTTCCCACCCTGGGACACTCATAGGCCCGGGCATGCATGTGTGTCTGCTAATGTACCTGTGTCATGTTTCCATTTACTAACAAAACAGTGAGAGGCAAACCCATCAGGCGTGGCAGGTGGGTCCCAGCCAGCCTCCTGGGGGCAGGTGGGCAGCTAACCTGGGGCGCGGGGCCCTCTCTGCCAGGCAGTGTTGGGCTTCTGCGTCCCATCCAACTGGGAAAGCATGGGAACGAACCAGTACCTCTGTACAGAGACAAACCCGAAAGACCCGCTGCGAGGCGGTCTGCAGGCCCAGGTCTGCACAGCGTTTGGGGACACTGCTTGAGCAGCGTAGGTCCCACCCCACCTCTCTTTGACTTACAGTCCTGAGATGTACAGAAAGAAGAGGGGCTCACTGGTCACTGGGGAGCACCCTTGGAGTGTGCAGATCACACTGGCCGTGTGGCTTCAGGTTGTAGACACGTAAGCGACTCTGAAAGGAAATCGGGCCCTGCAGAACCCCGCCGATGAGACCCTTCCTGAGTGACTCAGGTGACCCGTCCACGCGTGTATATGAAGAGATGCCGAGTGCGGGCGTCAGTCAGTGGTGGTGCGGTGTGTGTGCGTGTGAGCATGCGTCATTTGGTTTTAGGGGCAGGAGTGTATTATTTACCACTGCTTGGAAATACTGTGTAAATATAGATCTGATGATGGTGTCCTCTCCGGTGACTAAATTAGGAAGTGTATAACCCTCCTGTCAGGCCTCCCCATTGGGCACAGTCTGCGGCGTGTTGATGACACTCAGCTTGTAACCTGCCTTCTCACACTGCTCTGATTAAAGTCTCTTGAAAAGCAAGGGGCCGGCTTCTCTTGGCCTGCCGCACTGCGCTCGTCCCCACAGGTGGTCAAGTGTCACCCACGCCGAGTGCCGTTGGTGAGCCTGTCCCTGTCCCTGCAGCCGCAGAGGCGGGGTGGTGGCGGCCATGGAGAGTGAGGGTTTATTTTACCGCGGTTCTCAGCCTCGCTCCTTATCTGCGTGAAGGAGAGACTGCGGGGGTGCTGGGGAACACTGTGCTGGGGGACACCCTGACGCAGGCCGGCTTGGGAGGCTGCTGCGGTGCACACAGGCACTCCCACACTTTGCTGCTGAGGCGGCTTGCCGCCAACAGCTCGGTGGGTGGAGGTGGGTCCAGGGCCATGGCCCGGAGTGTAGGGCATCCGGTTTTCTTCCTTGGCATCGCCGTGGCACTGAGTCCCTTTGCACACTGAGGTGCGGTCCGACCCCAGTCGCTGGGCCTTGTTGGTGACTCTGGAGTCACCGTTACTTACAGGAATTGTGGGTCGGGGTCACCGCTGTGTCTCTCTGGCAGGGATAGCTTTCTCTGGCTACACCCAGGGCCACCAGGTGCATGTGGTGAGGTCTAGAGGCTTCTACAACCGAGTTGCTTCCTTTGCAGGGGTGCCCAGCTCTGCCTGCCTGTCTGAGCGTGAGCTGAAGTCTGGGCCTCTGGATGGGTTCACACCTTGGATCCCTTGCAAGGGCCTGCGCTCCTGGGGCCATGGTGAATTTCAGTGTGTGAGAGAACACCTTGCACACAGCAGAGGCTCCTCAGAAAGTTCTGGAAAACTGCACCCCACACATATGTCTGCACACTCCCCACCCCACTAGCAGCGCCCTGCACTCACATGACAATGTGCCTGTCTTTTGTACCCAAGCCGGAGGAGTCGTGCAGATGTCAGGCTTCCTGCCAGTCTCACCACAGAGACCACACCTACATGCTGCATCCTCTGTAAAGTACCTGTGATAGGTAGTGTATACCTACGGCCCCAGCTCTCGGGAGGCTGAGGCAGGAGGATCCTGTGAGCTCCAGACTATCCTGGGCTACTAGGGGGTTTAAGCCAGCCTAACTGCATACTAAGACCCTGTCTCAGAAAAACTTCTAAAGTGCCTGGTCTATATTGGTAGGTTCCCTGGGACCCGGGAGCTCTGCTCCTGCTTGGCTCTGGGGCCTGCTGCAGTGTGTGTCCCTGCTGGGTCCTCTTGTGGGCCCAGGCACCCTGAGCTCCTGGGCCTGTACCTTGCAGCACCCGGCCTCGCACCCCAGACAGCCCTGTGTCAGTCTGGCCAGCTGGTGTCTCCTGGCAAGGGACTGAGGGGTGGCAAGGCTCAGTCACGTGAAGGTGGCCGGGGCTCTCTGGGGTGGAACCGTGTTCCTGGGCCTGGGCAGCCAGCTGCAGGGAGACTCAGGGGCAGGAGCATGAGAGGCCCAGCTCCCTGCAGCTCCCTTAGCCTTGCCCCCAATCAGCAGTGCCCATAGCTGAGGGGACTCGAGGGGTGCTCCTCTCCTGCCTGCTCCGAGTGGCCTGCTATGCCTTGAGCCCACCCTGTCCACCTCACACAGCCCTGCACCTGGCCCATCCCATGGCCACAGGCCCCCAAACCACAGCAGTGGACTTGGGGGGAAGGTGGTGCAGGTCCTGTGAGGCGCCCCGAGATGGATGGTGAGGTGGGAGGACAACATGGGCTTCCCCCATGCCCAGCGGCACAGCTTCTTGGTAAAACGTGTTTTCAATCGCTTTCCTTTTAAATACCAGGACTCAAAAATGATACAGCATAAGGTTAGCAGGCAGCACTAGAAAGGGGACGTTGGGAAATGCTGCGGAGAAATTCAAGATCAGAGGCTGCTTTGTAAGGTCCCCACGTGCCCACAGAGGATCTGGCCCGGGACAGGGCCCCTGGTGGGTAGTGGGAAGGGACATAGATGGGGACGTGCACTGAGGACAGGACCAACTCTCTGCTCCACAGCCAACCTGCTCTGAGTCCTTTCCAGAGCAGGGAGCCTCAGCCTGGCTTTTCTGAGCTCTAGAAACGCAAGAACTGCTGTCAGAAGTGGGCTTTGTCACCCCATGGTGTGGCCTTCTGGGAACCTCCCCCCAGCAGGGAGGAGGGTAGAGCCATCTTGGATCAGGGCTCTTGGTGGTGCAACCTTGGACGACCTGGGGGGTGGTGGGCAGGCGTATGGGGTCCCTGTGGCCCTCGTCTCAGAGCCAGCTGGAGAGCTCCCCCTCCTGAGGGCACTTCTGAATGAAGACACCTTTGAAAGCCCCTGGTAGGTGACATGGGGTGTGTCCTGAGGGAGACCTGCCCTGCTGTTCACAGTTGGCCACCAAGCCCTAGAGAGGTCCTGGGGTGGATTCTAAGACACCACCACCCAGGGTCCAGTAATATCCACACAGTGCAGGACACTGAGGGCCTGTTCATTCAGTCAATCCTGGGCTGAGGATGAGGTGGCTAGAGAAGGGCAGGAGTCCCAGCAGGGCTCTGGCATCTCTTGGGAGCCCCGAAGCCCAGTCTGGATAGCAGTGCTTGGCGAAGGTCCAGGGCCCTGGCTTCTCTGCAGTGCATCTCACCCCACCTGGGAGTGGAGGAGAGGAGGGGGAGGAGACAGAGTGACTGTGTTGCAGAGAGGCAGCCAGGTGGGGCTGTTGGAGGGACCCCCACCCCTCGTCCATGGTCCTGTGGACCCTTACACAAAGTCACTAAAATCTCGACCTGTTCCTGAAAAGAACTGATGTGTTTGAAAACCCAGAGTTGTAGACGCATCTCAAACCATGGCCTTCTCTAGGAGGCCCTGACCTCCCCGGCTGCCTGTCGAGCTTCCAGTTGTCCTGTGAAGGCGTGCCGGCAATGTCTGCCTGGGCAGTATACAGAGCTGAAGCTTGGGAGGGCTCTGTCCTCATGCCCAGGCAAGAGGGCCTGAGGCGGTGAGTTCCATCTCCTCTCTGTGCGATACCTTCTCCTCCCTCTCTGGCTAACACGATCAGAACTGTGAGCCCATATAGTTTCGCTCCTCACAAATAACCTGCTCTCAGGTATTCTCTTCCTGCAGCAGAAAGCAGACCACGGTGGCATCTAAGGCCAGACACCCACATGGCTCCTTTTATTTTGCTTGCTTTCCTCCATACTCGTCTCTGTGGAGAGATACGCCTGGACCTGCTTACCAGCTGCCTTGGTTCTGTTTTGGCCTGTGTGAGCCTCCAGTCCTGCGACCAAGTCCCTGAGATGATCACCTTAATGAGGGAAAAGTGTACTTGGTTCCTGGTTTCAGAGCTATAGGCCAGGGGGCTTAGCCCTGCTGCCTTGGCATAACGGAGGAGGCGGGATGACGGCATGGCGGCCATGGAGCAGAGACCGGAAGGGGAGGGGCCGTGGCGCCGCCCCCAATGACCTCACTTCCTCCCGCCAGGCCCCACCTTCTTGTAGTCCAAGCCTGCAGTGCACAGGCCTTTGGGAGGCCTTCCAGACCCAGCTGCAGCACCTAAGGTTCACGCGTTGGAAACCTGGCCCCAAGTTCAGGCTAACAAACAGTACTCAGCGGATGGCAAGGGTTTTGGTGGGGCCTTGGGTGCTCCTCTGTGGTGGCTGTGGTGGCTTTCTAAGAGAAAGGGCAGGCTCTGTGGTGTTACTGCATCAGGAGGCCCTGGTGAATACAGCACACGCCAGCCATCAGAGAAGCCTATTTCTCACCCAGGACCTGCTCTGCTGGCTCCTGACAGACCCCAGCTGCGTGTGTTGGGGCCGCTGTCTGTCAGGGGCTCCAGAGCCAAGATCACAGGGCACGATGTGGTTACCTGTCACCAACGTGGGGACAGCATGTTGTCCACCCAGGAGTGTCTGTGCCCTTCCCAGCCACCCCCTTGGTGCCAGGCCCCGGTGCCCCCGTGCTCAGGCGGAGGTCGACCCGCAGGCTCCAGGCACGTGCAGGATTCATTAGTTGGGCCTGTGATTGGCCGGGCTTCTGCAGCTGATAAGGCAGTGCGGCTGGCAGGCCTCATCTTTCACTGGGCCATCTGTATCCAGTCAGGGAGCCGTCTTTTGGGACAGCTCCTCCTGGCCAAGGTCAGCCACACGACCTCGCTGGGCGGCACCAAGCCCAGCTCCTGGTGCAGAGTCAGGGTGGGCAGTGAGCACAACCCTGTCACCCTGGGACCCCTGGAAGTGGCCGCACTGTTTGTGCAGCTGACACCCTGTCCTTTCCCATCAGGCCAAGTTGCTGCCGGCTTAGCTCCGTGTTGGCTGGTCTACAAATCTTCAGAGCAGGGCTTTTATTTTCTGAATTTGCCATTGCCACGACCAGCTCTTATCCCCTGTTTATGGAGAGGGCGTCACCCCCTGATCTGTCCACCGGCTTCCTCACAACCTTTAATCCCTCCCCCAAGCTGTTGCTGGTTGAAGACCCCCACCTGGGCCCGTGGTCTGGCTGTGCCTTCTGAGGCATGGGTCCTGGTGGCAGGCTGCAGGGAGACATCCTCAGACATGGTCTGGCCTGGATTACAAAAAGATCCAGCCCACCATGGTGTGCTCTGTGTCCCCAGGATGTCTGCCTGGGGCTGAGGGGCCAGGAGGGCCAGTCCCCTCTCCAGTTCCTGCCTGCAGTAGGACAGCAGACCCTCTCAGCCACCCTCAGGATTACCGCGTGACCTTCTGCACACAGATCCTGAAGCTCGGTTAGGAAGTGACCTCACTCACTTCCCGGCTTGAGATCCGAGATACGTTATCATTTCGCTCATTTCCCAGATGCCGTCTGTGAGCCTCTTGTCTTGCGCGCGGCTCAGCTGCAGAACCAGGCCCTGCCCTCTTCCTGAGGGGCTCATGCTCCAGCCAGGCGACCCGGAGTCTGTGCAGGTGGGGTGGGCACAAACGAAGGACCTGCGGTGAGCAGAACCTGAGAAGGCCAGCCCAGCCTGGCCTAGGTCTTGAAGCTCGCGTGCGCACCAAGCCTTCACGCGGGCTGTGCGCCCGGCACGGCGGGACAGGATGGTTCCTGCGGTTGCACACAGCTCCCAGGACTTGAGGACGGCGAGTCCTAGCTCCACCAGAGAGTCTGGGCCAGGAACTGGCGCTTCCTTCCTGCGGGAGGGCCAGCACAGGCTACTTCTTGGGAACGTGGCCCTCCGAGGAGAGGTGACAAAGGAGCAGGAAAAACCCAATTCGCAGTCTTTGAAGACAGTGGCCAGTGAGCCCCGGCCCTGCTTCCTAGCCCGATCCTGAGTCTCTTCTAACAACTTGGTCCTGGTGGCCCTGGGGTCCCAGGCTACAGTCAGACTCACTGAGGTCAGAGGGCCCAGCCTCCTCTACGGCAGCACCCTGCAGTAGGGTGGTCTTGGATCACAGCTCAGCTGACTGGACGGGCCCCTGTTGGTGGCCCAGGCTTGGCATTCATACATATAGAGTGCCTAGCCCGAGTCTCTGTCCACAGTGATCAGCTCCCCATGCAATGTGACAGAGAAGCCCACAAGAATAATGACCTCAGCCTGGCTGCCCAGGGAGTGGACAGTGGCCACAGGCTCCTCGCCTTCAGCTGTGGGCACACACCCCAGCACTGCCAGGGAGCCCAGCGTGGCTCTCTCCTCACCATGCTCTAAGCTCCCAGGGTACACTGAGGGTGAGAATGGTGCAGGGTGTGTCACAGGCACTCTGGGGACACATGCGTACACTTGGTGGCTCTTGACTGTCACCCTGCTGTCACAGCACACACCCAGCAGGAACCTGAGGCTCCTGTTCACAGCATGACCAGGGCTTCCTAAGCAGCTGCCAAGGTGGACACAGGTCTAGGAGTCCTGACCAGAGCCCAGATTGCTGACCTCTCAGCAGGTGGCAGTAAAGCCCAAGCTGGCTGATTCCATTAAAAAAAAAAAAAAAAAAAAAAAAAATATATATATATATATATATATATATATATATATATATATATATAATTTTTAAAGAGAAAAAGATAAAACAAAATTTTAAAACAAATTAATAGGAGGGTAACAATGGTTAATGCGTTGCATATGTTACCTTTACATTTCTGAAGTACAAGATAGAGGCATTTAATTGTCCAAACAATATTAGCACAAACCTTTCTTTTCAATGAGTTAAGAGAAATAGTTATCTCTAGTTATCTTGTGTGTGTGCGTGTGCGCGCACTAGTTTCTGCCTTTCCCTGCCCTGTTTTCTGCCTTCTGCATCCTATTTTCTCTTTCCTTTTGAAAAGGAAAGAGTTTCTCCCCGTTTCACAATAGCTACTGTACAGTTTGGATTTTATTACTCTTAGCTTCTCACACTCGGGAGATGATATGCTGACACGATGTTTGCACACGTGAGTCTGGTTTACTTCACTTACGAGTCTGGTCCCCAGCTGCACCCATACACTTATAAAGGTCTCCAGTTTATCCTTATGGCTGAGTAGTGCCCCACTGTGTGAAAAGACCACATCTTTGGTATCCATTCCCCAGCTGATGGGCAGTTGGGTTATTTCCAAGATCTAGATGCAAATTGTGTGGTTATAAACATGGATGCACATATATCATAATGGTACAATGTTTTTAGTTCTTCTGAGAAGATACCCCACAGGGGAATAGCTGGGTCAAATGGGACAAAATCCTGGCTTTTTGGGGGAGTCTCCACACTGATTTCCACCATGGTTGCACCAGTCTGCACTCCCACTGACAGTAGAGAAGGGTTCCTTTTTCTCCACAGCCCCCATAGTGTTTGTTACTGATTGGTTTCTTGATAACAGCCATTCTTTCTGGAGTGAGATAGAATCTCAGTGTTGTTTCAAATAACCAGTGATGTTGAACACTGTGCCTTATGCTCATTTGCTGCTTGTATTTCTTCATCAGAAAAATGTGAACTTGGGGCCCTGCAGGATGGCTCAGTAGTCTAAAGCGCCTGCAGGTGGCTGCAGGGACCACGGTTTGATCCCTGGCACCACATGCTGTGCCAGTCCTGGGGCTGAGCCGGCCATGAAAATAAATAAATAAATAAATAAATAAATAAATAAATAAACAAAGAAAGAAAGAAAGAAAGAAAGCCAAAAAAAAAAAAAAAAAAAAAAAAAAAAAAAAAAAAAAAAAAAAAAAAAAAAAAAAAAAAAAAAAAAAAAAAAAAAAAAAAAAAAAAAAAAAAAAAAAAAAAAAAAAAAAAAGAAAGAAAAAAAAGAAAAATGTGAACTCATCTCCGGTGCTCATTTTCGGGTTGGGTCTTTATCTTTGGGAGCTCTTGTTATTTTTGGTCTTTAAAGATTCTAGATAGTAATTCTTTGTCCATGGATCAGCCAGCAAATACTTTTTCTCACATTACATGTTTTTGGTTTCTCTTGCTGGGCAAAGGCTTTTTAGTAAAATGAGATCCAAGTTGCTGATTCTTTGTGATAGTTTCTGTGTGGTTGGGGTTTTATTCATAAATGTCTTCAAGAGTTTCACCTATTCTAGCTTCCGGGAGATTTAGTGTTTCTGTTTTAATATTTAGATCTTTGACTCATTTCAAATTTGTTTAGTCCAAAGTGAAAGACATAGGTCCAGGTTTAGTCTTTGGCATGGGCAGAACCAGATTTTGCAGCACAATTTGCTAAACAGGCTATCTTACTTCCAGCGAATGTGTTTGGCACTTGGGTCAAAAATAAGGTGGCTGAGCATGTCTGGAGTTGTTTCTGTATCTTCTAGTCTGTCTGTTGATCCTTGGGTCTTTTTTTCCAGTACCACACTGTTTGTTTGTTTTTTTTTAATCACAATAGCTTTGTAGTGTAATTTCAAGTCAGGGATTGTGATGCCCACTGCCTTGCCTTCGTTGCTCAGAATTGCCTTTGCTATTCTAGGTCTCTTCTGGTTCCAGATGAATTTATGGATCATTTCCTCTAACTCTATAAGATATGAGAGTTTTGACCAGAATTACATTGTGTGTACAACAGTTTTGGGAAGTGTGGCTATTTTCACTATAATGGTTCTTGCTATCCAAGAGCAAGGGATAACTTTCCATTTTCTCATATCCTCTTCAGTGTCCTTTTTCAGAGTACTATAATTTCAAATGTAGAGGTCTTTTACATCATTCTTTAGACTTTACTGCAAGAGTCTGGGATTTTTTGGGATGCTCTTGTGAGAGATGTTGTTTCTCTAATTTCTCTTTTTGCCATTCATGTATAGGAAATTTGGTTTTCAAGTGTTGACTTTGTATCCAGCTACGCTCCTGAATTTGCTTATTAAATCTAGCAGTTTTTAGCAGAGTTTTGGGGGTCTTCCATGTAGAGTGCCATGTTACCTGCAAATCATGATATCTTAAGTTCTTACTTTCCTATTGTTATTCCTTTTATTTCTTTTCTTATTTAACTGCTCTGGCTAAAATTTCCAGTACTACGTTTAGTAAGAGTGGTGATGGCGGACATCATTGTCTTATTTCTGGTTTTAGAGTGGAAGCTTTCAGTTTTTGCCCATTTAATATGATGTTGGCTGTTGACTTGTCAAAATTTTTATCAGGCTGAGGTAAAGATCATCCTTTTCAATTTCCTGCTTGGTTTTTATCATGCATGGGTGCTGGACTTTGTCAACAGTTTTTCTGCATCTCTTGAGATGATCATGTGATTTTTGACCTTAGCTCCGCTAATATGATGCATTAGTTTATTGATCTGTGCATGTTGCATCATCCCGGCATTCCTGGGATGAATCCTGCTTGGTCTTGATGCATAATCTTCTTAATGACTTACCGCATTCTGTTTGGCAGTACCTTGTTGATTTTTACACCTATGTTTATTAGGGAGACTGTCTTGTAACTCTTTTTCTTGGTTGGGTTCTTCTCTGTTTCTAGGAAAAAAACAAAACAACAAAAAAACTTGCCCCTAGGAATGAATTTGGGAGTACTGCTTTACTTTCAGTTTCATTAAAGAGTTTGAGAAATTGTGATGTTAGGCCTTGTAGAATTCAGTAGTAAATTCCTCAGGACTTCTGTTTTGTGTTGGTAGATTTTTAATTAAATCTTGGGTTTCATTGATTGATATTGGTTTATTTAGGGATTTTATATCCTCTTGTTTCAGCATTAGCAATTCATAATAGCATTTTCCATGCTATTAGAAGACAAGTTTTCCAAGTAGGTACAGATGATCTTCTGGGTTTCTGCAAGGTTTATTGTGACTACATCCATTTCCATTTCTAATTGTGTGTATTTGAGTCTACTCTTTCCTTTTTTGGTAAGTTTGGTTAAGGATTTGTCAATTTTATTTTATCTTTCAAAGAAAGCACTTTTTGATTCATTGATTCGTTGTATTGCTTTCTTGGTCTCCAATGCATTACTCTCTGCTCTGATCTTTATAGTTTCCTCCCTTGTATGAGCTTTTGACTTAATTTGTTCTTCTTTTTCTGGAAGTTTAAGATTTACCGTTATGTTATTTGCACTTGCTCTGTTTTCTTGATATACGTTTTCATTGTTATAAATTTCTTTTCTCTTAGGCCTGCTTTCATTGTGCCTCATAAATTTTGGTATGTTGCATTGATATTCTAATTTAGTTTTAGAAACTATCTAATGTTTTCTTTAATTTCATCCATATCCTTTGGCTGTTCAAGAGGGCTTTATATAATTCCCACATGTTTATGAAGTTCTTGTGGTTTGCTTTGCCATTGATTTCCAATTTCACTGCACAGTGGTCTGATAATACACAGAATTATTTTATTTTATTTTGCAGAACTGGGGATTGAACTCAGGCCCTTGTGTTTGCCAGGGAAGTGCTTATTCTGCTGAGCTATCTCTCCAGCCCCTCATGGGATCATTTTAATTCTTTTGCATTTGCTTAAACATGCTGTATGATCTAGTATGTGGTCTATTTCAGAGAATGTCCTCTGTGCAGCCAAGAAGAATGTGTATTCTGATATTATGGAATGGGACATTCTATAGACATCTACTAAGTTAATTTGTTCAAAATTGGCTCAGTTCTAGTATTTCATTGTTGTTTTTTGCCTAGTTGATCTGGGTTTTTTGTGTGTGCATGTGTGTAACCGTGGGGTACTGAGATAAAACTATTCAGATTCATTTGATTTTTCATGTCTGATAATATTTGTTTTATACAGTTGGACACACTGGTATTTGTTGCATATATATTTATAATCATTACCTTTTCCTCTTGGATTTTTCCTTTTACAAGGATGTAGTGACCTTCTTTGTCTCTCTTAATCATCTTGGCTTGAAATTCACTATGTCTGCAAATAGAATGTCTACCCCTGCTTTTTTGTGGGTTCCTGTCACATGGAGTATTGCTTTCTATCCTTTAATCTCTTTCTTGAATTAAATGTGGTTTTTGTATTCAGCATATTGATGGATCTTGTACCTGATCCATTCTTCCAGTCTGTGTCTTTTGATTGGTGAACTGAGACCATTAACCTTGATAAATACAACTGATATGTATTGACTTATCCTCTCCATGTTATTTTGCTATTGCCAGCTCCTCCTGCTTTTTCCATCCTTCTGTGTAATTGTTTGCCTTTCCTTGTAGACTCCTTCTGCTTGGATTTATAGACTTGTAGTCCCTGTTATCTCTTTCTAGAATGTCCTTCAAAATATTATACAGTGCTGATTTCGCAGTCACAAGTTTCCTCAAGTGTTCTTTGTCATTGATGTATCTTATTTCTCCATCAGTTTTGAAACACAGTTGCTTTTTTCTTAGTACATTAATGTGGGCTGAAATTTTTTATCCTCTAGAACTTGAAATATTTCACTCTAAGTTCTCCTTGACCTGAAGGTTTGTGCTGAGAAGTCAGCTGTGATTCTGATGGGCTCTTTCATAGTTGATTTCTTTCTTTTTTCTAACAACTTTTAAGATGCTAGCCTTGCATTGAATTTCTGGAATCTTGACAATGATATGCTTGGCTCTAGATTATTTTTTTTTAACATGGCTAAGTGGAGTTCCATATGCTTACTTAACCATGTGACAAATTATTTTTCCCTACCTGGGAAGTTTTCTGCCATAACGTGCCTGAACACTTTTCTTTATATAATTTGTGCTAGCTCCTGCTTCTTCATTGACTACAATCAGGGTTACTTTCCTTTGCCTCATCTAGCAGCTGCTGGATTGATCTCTCATCATCCCTTGCTATTTTTTTTATTATGTGTTTGATACAGGGTCCCACTCCATAGCTCACACTCATAATGATCCTTCTGTTTCAGCCTCACCAGCACTGTGATTACAGGCATGCACCACCATGCCTGGACTCAGTGGGCAGCTGAGTGTGCCTGGGGTGAGTCTGGTGCAGCATGTGGTGTCAGGGACCATACCCCAGTCTCTGCTGTTGCCTAAGCGGACTCTTAGTCTGCTGAGCTATCTTTTTTTTTTTGTCTTTTTGAGACAGGGTCTCGCTATGCAGTTCAGGCTGGCCTTGAGCTCACTTTTGTAGCCCAGGCTGGTCTCAAACTCGCACCAATCCTCCTGCCTCAGCCTCCCAAGTGTTGGGATTACAGGCGTGAGCCACCACGCCCAGCTCCGTGCTGAGCTATCTTGCCAGCCACCCCTTGCTGTTTTTAAGGAATCTTTCTTTTCATTATCACTAAATGCAAGCCCACCTTCTATACCTGAGATCCTGTCCTCACATTGGCTTAATCTGCTGAGGATACTTTCAGTGGAATTTTTATTCTCCTGGATGTGTTTTGAACCTGTCACATGGGTTTCATGCCTTTCCTATGCTGAGCACTGGTAGCTTCCCCATAATTTTCTTAAGCTCCTCTAATTTTTGGTCTGTATCTGTTTTAGAGTCACTCTCAGGCTTTCATTGTGTTAACTATCTCTACAATTATTTAAAAAAATATTTCTGATTTGATTTTTTTCTAGAGTTTCATTCAATTGCTTTGTTGTTACCACTTCAGAGAGGCCAGGTGGGTGGCTTTCAGGCTGTCCCACCTCATGGCCCCTTGGGTTTGCCTTTGGTGAATTAGATGTCTGGGGTTGTTGCATCTTACTTAAGTGCCATCTTATTTTCATTTCTTTCTTTAGTTTAATTCCTGGGTACTGTTTATAAATGTCATAGGGATTTTACTTCTTTGCTAGTATGTAAAACCTTTAGGAAATGACTACTTCCCTGAGTTATCTTCCAGGTATAGCTGGTTTTCAGACTTTGAGTCTGTTACAAGATCTTACCTCTTCGATTTGTTTGGGATGAGAATTTGCTGCCTGTTTGGCCCAGTCCCTGGTTCTTTGGCACTGTTGCACAGTATTTTCTGTGATCCTTAGTTAATTCCAATCTTGAAGCACCAGGAAGTATAGCTGTTTAGAATAACTATGTCACTTTTGACTAAAGTGGTACCATCAGCAACCACAGTAGCAATAATCAAAACCTAGAAAATGACAAACTGCTGTATCCATTTGCCACCTTAAGCCATATGAACTACATTTGTAGTTATATATAAAAAAAAATCTAAAACAGAGCAGAAAATTATATGCAATACATAAATCCCTCAGAGGTTAAAACTTAAAAGGGATTGAGAAAATACAGAGCTAGAAGAAGAGGATGCCTAGAGGACAACAGGGTCCTGCTAACTGTGGAAAACTGGTGCAGAAGACTGAAGCGAGAGAGAGAAAGAAGACAGAGCAGGAAGACTACCCAGAGGCTAGAAATCACTTGCACACTGCTATAAAAGTAAAATTAGAGCTATGGAAATAACTGGTGGTTTAAGCACCTTCCTAGGTAAGCATAAGGACCCGGATTCGATCCCTGGTACCACATGCCATGCCAGCCCTGCCTCGGGTGCCTTGGGCTGGAGACTAAGGCTGGACGTAGTGGTACATACCTGCAATCTCAGTGCTGGGAAGGTTGGAAACAAGAGAATCACTATGACTCTGAGCCGCATAATGAGACCTTGTACCAAATACATAAAGTCAAAAAAAATAAGATCAAACAATGAAGCAGAAAAAAGACGAAAACAAACAAAAGAAAACATTACCACCACAACAAACCAACAAGAGAGAGGGAAAAGAAAGTCCACTTTGAGAGTTGTCTTTGCTGTCACTGGCAGATAGCATGCAGAGGCCGAGTCCTGCTCTGCACTGCTCTACCTCAGCAAGTCAGCGGTAGCTGTGTGGCGGGGAAGTGGACAGTCTCAGGGAGCCTGCACCTTCTGGCTGAGACCTGGCTCATTTGGCCAGCAGCTGTAAGCACACCATCTGCAGGCACCTGCCCAGCTGGGAACCACTAGATGGAGCCGGCAGCTGCTCTGAGCTCTGAGTTCAGCTGGTCCCTCTCAGAGATGGTGCCTGGCCAGTCCCTGTGGTTTTTGGACAGCTGAGCCCTCAGCACTCGCTGCCAGCCAGTGCAGTCCCGCATGCCTCCCACTCTCCGCCACTGCTGCGTCGCCCTGGGGTGGCCTCAAGGGTCACCAGCAGCCACTGTGCTTCTGCTGGTTTGAATTACACCTCTGGAGCCGTGAATCCCACCTCAGGAGAAGGTGCCACTGGCTACCTTCTTCATTTACATTTCTCTCTTCATTCTCTCTGTGGGCTTCAATTTGCACCTCAGATGTTGTCTGGGTGCAGGGGACCCATTTCCTGCCGTCTTGTCGTCCTCACATTGCCGTTTTCCAGCATCTAGATGAAAACACCCAGAGAAACTTCTTCTCTGCTGCGTGCCATGCCACCATCCTGGTGGCCTCCTCCAAACTGGCTTCTTTCCCGTCCTCCAAGAGCTAGAGCCAGCTGAAGGTCACCGGGACTCAAATTGCTCAAGGAAGTGCCAGGCTGAAGAACGCAGAGGCTGCAGCTGCCTCCATCATCCAGAGGGGACCAGAGCCCGCAGTTGTGGCGACCCCATGTCACCCTGGGAGCTGGCTGCCTCAGGCCAGCTCTAAGCAGGCAGAACCCACAGCTGATGAGATGACTCTGGCAAAATTTAATGGCCTCAAGATAAATGCACAGGAGCAGGGCGCTGGCTCTATGGGAAGGCTCTAAAACTGGTTTTTAAACCCAGGGACAGTTTTCCCCTTCCCTTGTGTTCAGTTGGGTCTTGAGGCAACCACTGTTGAAAATCTCACCTAGGACCTGGCTCTATTTTGTGCATTTGCCCTTGTTTTAACCAGGGACAGTCCAGGCTGTGAAGACAGGGCATGGGTAGGTCCCACACTCTGTTGTTTGGTGTGCTCCTGCTGAGCATGTGGGGAAAGCACAGGTTTCAGAGCCAGGCCATCCTGGTTTGCATCCAGCTCTTACACAGGCCAGCCTCATGACATCACCTGGTCCCTCCAAATCTCCTTCCCTCGTCTCCCAAATCCAGATCATAATAGTACCAGCCTGGCTCCTCAAGTGATAGAAGTCACACTTGATTTGAACAGGATGGCATAGTGGGTGGGCTTGACTGTGTCAATGCAATTGGCTTGGGGTCCACCTAGGTGATCAGGGGAGCCACTGCTGGGTGGCTATGGGTTGTCACAGAGGTGTGACCTTGGGAACTACTGAGGTTCCTGGCCACTTCCTGTCGAGTGCTGTCCCCTGCTCTGCTTCCCAAGCTCCATGGACTGAGCATCTATGCTCCACCAGGCCCTTCTGCCTTGGAGCCGGCTGACCATGGACCGCATCTCTGAAATCATGAGCCAGATAAGCTCCTCCTCCTCTAGACTGGGAGCACTGAATCTCAGAAAGGCAATCAGCACAGGTGGTACGTCCATGCCCTATGAAGCAGTAATAGCTGAGTAACTACTAAGATATGAGGAGAAGGTTAAAGGTCAGGAGAAAGCTCCCAAGGAAAGACAGATGGGGACAGGAAGCCTCCTTTGGGCAGGGCTTCGATTGGGTTGGAAAGAAAGAGCTGCAGCTTATCCATGTGAAGAAGCTTGCTGGCTTCCCAGACCTCAGGTGGGCCATGGGTGTCTGGCAGAGGACACAGACACAGGGGACTCCAGGGGAGGCCACTGAGGGCTGAGGGTATGGAGAACCTGCATTCTGGTGGTGCTGGCCTGAGGAGGACCGCTAACCCAGGATGGTGGGTGGGTGAGGGAGTCATTGGGGTCATGGGGTGCTCTGGCCCAGCATCGCCTCAGGTGAGGGGGCAGGACTGGCCAGGGAGCTGTGCACCGGGGGTGAGCAGGGGCCCTGGCTAAGCCCCACACAGCCAAGGGTGCAGCCCCTGGCCTGGAGAGCTTCCTTCTGCAGCGTCTCACCCAAGCCCTCTCTTGGCACAGCTTGGCCCGGGTCAGCTGTCAGAGCCCGGCTAGGTGCTGACTTCAGCAAAGCAGGGTGAGGGTGGATGCAGGCAGTGAGTGTCTGGGGTGCATCAGAAGTGCCAGGAACGGCTCAGGCACAGTCACCTGGTCCAGACGTGACATTGGCTTTCTATGTTCGAATCCCAGAACTCAGGAGGGGACATCCAGGCCTTGCCCTGCCGTGGTGGCAAATCCCATGTTAGGCGAGAAATGGGGCAGCCATGGGGACGACCGCCTCTCTGCCTGTGTCCCCACCAGCCTCTTCCTGCTCAGGCAATGTGTCTAATGGCTCAGCCCCACCTATTTTGTTGGGTCCCCAAATCTTGAGGTTAGCTGATGAGAGTCCTTCAAGTGTGCCTGTGCTGGGGCCACTTTTTGAGGTGAAGGGGCTCATCCATGGTCCCCAGCCCCTGGTGGGTGGGGTGCAGGTGACCGGCACCTCCCTCGATCTGCAGAGGTGGGGAGCAGGTGGGGTGCACTGTTTGTGACCAGGGGAGGAAGCACACACGTCCTTCCAGGCCCGCAGTGGGAAAGAAGTCACCGACCCTGCAGCAGGGCGGGCCCAGTGCCCAAGTCCTCATCAGGAGAGGCAGAGACCAGCAGAGGCCGGACCGGGAGGCAGGGACGGGGGCCAAGGAATGCTCAGGACGCTGGCTCTGCCCACAGCCAGGGGTGGCCTGAGCCCCAGGGAGACAGGGACTTGGGGATGGGCAGTGAGATGCAGAGAGAGTGCTTTCTGTGGACCTAAGTCACCTGCTGGGGGACAGGAAACAAGCTGTAAGGCCAGAGAGCGGAGCATGCAGCCCCAGAGCTGCCGCCGTGCCCGTGCCAGGGACACGCTGCCAGCCTCGCTTCCCCAGGGACTCGTGATCCCCTCTCTGGTTCCTAGGAGCCAGCAGCCGCTTGTGCTATGGAGCACGTGGAGGCCCTGGGCAGAGAGGGACTTGCAGGGCCCTGAGGCTGCCGGGGTGACAGGCTCCCCAAGAGCCTCTGCGCTCCCTTTGCTACCCACACTCTTCCAACATGGCAGGACAGGAAGACCTGTTGTGGCAGTTACGGTGAAGAACACTTCTTCTTGCGGTGCTGGGGATCAAGCCCAGGGCGGGGTCTGGCTGTGTAGTTCAGGCTATCCTTGGACCCACTGTGCAGCTCAGGCTGGCCTCCAGCTCTTGTGACCCTCCTGCCCCGGCCTCCAGAGTACAGGGTTGCCGGTGGGTGCCCCTACCCTGTGATTCCTGGGCCTGTGCCCCTCTGCCAAGCGTGGACGGCAGCTGGACCCTGGCGGTGCTCACTGCCCTCTGACCACATACTGCCTACAAAGAGCGCCTGGGGTCTGCAGCTCTGTAAATATTTTGAGGTCAATGTTCCTTGAATTCCATTTTTCTCCCGCCTTCAGCATGCTAATATTTAAAAGAAAGAAATTGCCCCTGGTGCTTCATAAATCATCAGGCTTTCCCTTCGACAAAAAGCACCTTGGCCCCATACTGAGGTGGGGACCCCACCGCCCCTCACCCTCCAACCTTGTCACCACAGCGGCGCTGGGGCCCCGGGGGACTGGACCTGAGGGATGGGTGGGTAGGTGCCATGCTTGGACAGGGCAACATGGAGTGTGCACCCTGAAGGTGACAGCCTCAGGCCACACAGACGGGCTGGCTGCGCAGTCCCTGCCCAGCCTCGAGGCGGGGGCAGTGACTAAGCCCCACTTGCCCCAGCTCCCCCCAGCCAGCTGCTGTCCAGAAAGTGACAAATTTATGACCTGAGAGCAATTTCATTTCCGTGAGCCACAGCCATTTGTGGGCGCTCGTGCCCGATAAGATAAGGGCCGCCGGGCGGGAGCCATCAGTGCCCCTCTGTATTCCTGGCCTGAGGGTTCCTGTCCTGCCGACACACTGCAGGGACCGTTAAGGGATTAGGGGGCCCTGCCCCAGTGCTGCGGAGGGGGAGAGTAAATCACCTTCCTGGAATTCACTGCACTTGGATATGGATCCACGGAGACACCAAGAGGGGCTCAAACCCAACGCAGAGGGCGGAGGCTGTGTGTCACAGCATAAGGGCCGGGCAGACAGGGCTCCTGAGCACCACAGAGCCTCATGTGACCCGGACTAGAGGGCCTGGCCCTGAACTGGCACCTGTCCCCACATGGGTTAGCTTTTGGGCTTTGTTCCCCAAGCGAGACGTATGACCCAGCATGATGAGAAGCGCTTACTGGATGACAGGGAAGCTTCCCCGCCTGGTTTGTCAGCACAGAGCTTAGGCTCTGCCTTGTGCTTGGCAGGTGGTTTCCTGTGTCTGGTGGAGGTGGGAAGCAGCACGGTGGCCTGCTGGACCCCACGCTACTGGAAAACCCAGCAAATCCATCTGGCCCGTGGGGCTGGCGGCCCCAACAAAGCCATAGTGGAAATGAAGAATGTGCTGGGGTTGCTGGTGCTCCCCGACCCCAGATGCCCGGCCGCACAGCAGCAAATCCTTCCCAGGTCCTCCTGCAGACAGGCACTAATTATGCCGCCCCAAGTGAGGCCACCTCCAAGGAACCAGCTCCGCATCGTCGTGGGGCCGGCCGTGCCTGGCAGAGCGACTCTGCAGAACAAGGGTGTTTGGTCGGCCGCTGTGTGGGGCCTCGGGTGCTTGTGCGCTGCAAACCAGTGGGAAGGGCTCCGCTCTGGCTGGCTGGGTGCCCCCACTGCCAAGCCAAGGCTCTGGGGACCTGGGGCCAGGGTGACTGCTGATAGGATGGGTGCAGCCACAGGGAGTGCTGTGTGGCTCGGGAGTAGGAGTCCAGCCGCCTGGGGACTGCTCGGCTTTGCTACGTGCATCTCTGATTGTGAGTCCTTCTGTCTCTCTTCCTTAACATGGAGACCAGAGTGACATGAGGGAGGGGAGGCCCAGCTAGACCCAGGACGGTTCCCGGGAGGTTTTAGGCTTGTGTTGGGTGACAGAGGAAAGGACATTCGGTATGGGTTGAGTGGGTCTGCTGAGTGCAACTGAGATACGTTCCCCACCCACGCTGAGCCAGGATTTCCCGAGGTGAGCAACTGGGACGCCTGTGGCTGTGCAGAGAGGACTCCGGGTGAAGATGCCCCTCAGTGAGGGCATCTCCCTCTCAGCAGTCCTGTCAGCAGCCTGGGGAAACCTAAGGATGCCCAGGTCCCCACGTGGGTTCTGTGGAGGGATGTGGCTTTTCACCATCCCAGGGTCAAAGCGGCCAAGTGCAACTCTGTCTTCAGCCTGTAGTGGTGGCCACTGGGGCTAAAAATGATGACGGCTTGTGAACCCCAGATCGTCCCATGGACTGCCGCACCCTCTCTGACAGCCTTGGTTGGGGGCTGGGCTAGGGACAGGACTGGCAGAGGGACCCTAATGTACCAGTGTCCTTGGCTGCAGTGCTGACACAAAAGCCCCACCTTCTCGCAGCATCTGTAGTAGCAGCTGGTGTCCAGGTGCTTTTGCCTGCCCCCCTGGCAATGGCCGTTTGAAGTGGGCATCAAGGCCCCTGGCAGGTCCTGGAGTCCCAAGGAGGGATGTGTAAGGCACGGGGCTGCGTGTGTTTGCAAGAGCCTGTCTGTACCCAGCACAGTATTTCTGCATGCAGGCACCTCACCCAGAGCCCCCTGAATTCCCCCTGGCACCTCACCGCTGCAGGGGGCAGTGCTGGGGTTGAGATCTGGACCAGATGCCCTCAGTTCTGACACTTTTCTCCCAGACTTGCGCGGATGTGACGGAAGCCTGGATGCTCATGGCAACCCTGGGACTCTGCCCCAGCACGGAGCCGCACCGCTCCCTGCCGCGTGCTCCCTGCCGCGTGCTCCCTGCCAGCCTCGCTCAGTCACGACGAAGCCCCCACCCAGGTTCCTACTGACACCGTCCCTAGGAACCGAGAGCTTTGGTCACACTTTGCATGTTTCCAGGCCTCCCTAGCAGACTGCAGGTTAAGCTGTGATCCGAGGTCATCCTGTGAGCCCAGTGCATCTCTGAATTATCCCTCAGCACCTGACCGAGCGCCTCGCACGGAGCCACCTGCACCTGCAGCACTCGTGGACTCTGCGGCCTTCCATTTCGCCCTTTGTTTTCCGATCCATGCCACACCGTCCTTGAAGCAGGGCTGGACAACCACCCAGGGATGGTGAACATACCTTCCCTTTGGACCTTGTCAGGATTCCTAGTTTTTTAAAAGCTTAATTCCAAGAGAACCATTATTACAAAAGCATTATATTTTGTAAGTAAGGTAATTCTAAATGAAGTTCATGAAGTACAGGGTGACGGTAATCCTCTCGCTGGATCCTTGGACACCCCATGTTCATTTGCACAGAACATTTAAAATAAAGGTAGAACCACGCTCTGTGGACTGTCTGCAGTCTTTCTTCACTGAAAACTTCTTGCACCGCTCCCCATGAATGTAAGCTTTAGAGGAGGAAGTTCAGGCCCACAAGCTGAGGAGGACCCGCATGGATTTCAGGGTCCACAGACCGTGGATTAGATGTGAATGCACGCTGCTCATTTCATAGCATTTGCAGCATTTTTGGGGCTCCATCACCCCAAAATATACCAGCAAGAACTCCTTAGCCTTGCGTGAAAGGCTTTCAGTGCTGACTGAGCTGAGACCATGGGTCCGAGCTAGGTGTCCCCTTGCCACCTGGTAATTATTAGTCTGAGCACAGCCCAGGGTGTCACCCCGAGTGCTGAGGGCCTTCAAGCATCAGCTCTGGCTCAGTAACTGGCCCACGCCTCACCTCTCTTTGCTCTGTAAATTTTGTGGCACCCTTGGGGGCAAAGGATAACCAAAGCCAACCTAGACAAAGCTCCGTTGGTGACAGCGACACTGCCCCTGGCCTGGTATTAGGCTGGGAGGCTACTGTCCAAGCTGCACAGGACGCAAAGCTGAGCAAAGCTCATCCTGACTCTGTGACTGCTCAGCAAGGGGAAAGACACAAAGCCCCGAAAGTCGACACGGCAAAGCAGCTTCTGAGTCTTGGCTTCCCCCGAGGTCAGTGATTCTTGGCAGTACTCCTAGCAACGCAGCGCCCTCTGCATCCATCGGAGACAGGCTGCTCACCTGTGCGACCCTCGTGTGCACTTGGCAGAGGGTCAGCCCTGCCCTTGGTCCTGGTGCCACTGTGTCCTCAGTCACCTAGGAGGCAAATAGCGCTCATAGAAAACCAATCAAGAGAATGCACAAGTGCCGCCCTGGGGCCCCGGAGACTGGTGAGGCTAGAGCCCATCCGTGTGTCCAAGGTCCCCAAGGCTCTGGCCACCCTGACCTCGGGCCCCAGTTCCCAAAGGAAGGGCAGAGACAGAGCTATGGACTTGAAAGTTACACTGCCGGCCTGTGGCACCTCAGTGCTGCGTGGTTAGGGGGAGAATGGTGAGAAGCCTCTTCCTGTTCCCCAACTTCCGGCTGGGAGAAAGCTGCTCTTCTGTCTTTAACCTCATCCTGAGTTTAGGATGACAAAATGCACCAGTGCATACCGTGTGGTGATTTGACTCTGACTGGTGGAAGAAGCTGAGTGCAGACGAGAAGCAGCTGCTGTGCCTGGGTCCCCGGACGCTGTTCTGTCCCTCCAGACTGGCGGCCGCCTGGACTCTGGACCTGCCCCATAATGGGTGAGGCGGCCAAGGCTCCAGAGCCCCCGAGCCCCCGAGCCCCAGACTCCCCTCCTCCATCCCCGCCGGGTCAGTCCTGGGACCCATAAATCCGGAGCCAGGCTTTGCCCCACAGCCCCTCCACCCCAGATCAGGACTGTGGTTATCTGGGTAGACGGCGGTCACAGGGCGGCAGACGGCGCAGCCAGGCTGACCGGCCGCACCATTAGTCACCAGTAGAGCTCGGCTCTGGGTCAACTTTGGGGCCTGGCCAGCGCTGGCCCAGCCGGGGGGCCCCCTCCCCGAGGATGGCTCATTCTTGTGCTCAGGAATCCAAGTCAGCCTTCCAGTCTCTGGGGCACAGGGCAGACAGGCCAATAAATAAGCCTCTTGCGTCTGCCTGGTCTCTACGCAGGAAGTGTGTGTGCAAGAATTATCCTAGAAGGTGCGTGCAGGAGACACGCAGGTGACCGGTTCCACCGCAGGGATTCCAAGCTTCAGGGCCCATCCGGGTGGCCCTCATCCCCAAAGCCATCTGTGCCCCTGCAGCCTCGGACTCTTCAGAGGGCTCCTGCTCCCCTCACCCCACATGCACAGCTACCCCCATCCCAGCTTCCTAATTCAGAAGACAGAGGACCATCTCTGTCCTGGAACAGGACCGGAACCAAGAGCAAAGCGGGCGGGGCTGGAGTCTCAGCCTGGGCCCTCCTGAGGATCAGGTGCTTCTCATACCAAAGCGTCACAGGCTGTGGCAACAGTGGAGGCAACACTAGGGTGACAGTCCCACACACAGGGTCACTGTCCCTCCTGCTTTGCAGCAGGTGTGAGAATCCCAAGACCATGTGGCAGGCATTTGTGACCCCGAGCTAGGTCCTAAACCCAACTCCCTCCAAGTGGGTGAGGCCCAGTGGTGAGGTGCCTGCGAAGGCTTTCTACGTCCACACTCGTGCTGCCGTTTTCCTTTCTGGGGCAGGGGGACACACACTGCTGGATAAAGACCCAGGCATCCTCCTCAGAAGCAGCCCTGGGGAGGCTGTGGCCATGTGCTGGTCACAGCCAGGTGACAGTCAGCTGTCACCCCAGGAGCAATCCTGGGCACCCACAAGTGGCTGACCTGTCTCAGCGACCGGTGACGATATAATTTGTTGCCATGCTTGGGTTCAGGGACTGTTTTGGGACAGCCCGTTGCCCCTCAGAAGTGCTTAACCTTCATCCCAGAGGCACACAAACCCAGGCGCCCACTAGCTCTCTGGGTTTGATGGAGGTTTTTTGTTTTATTTATTTTGTTGTTGTTGTTGTTTTTTACATAGGGCCTCATTCTGTGCCCAGGCTGGTCTTGAACTCATGATCTTCCTGCCTCAGCCACCTGAGTGCTGGGATCACAGGCTTGCACTGCCATGCCCACTGGCTTAAGTGAGAGGACTGTGCTCCATTTAGGCTGGTGGAGCTGTGACCACACCTGCTGGCACTGACGATGGTTCTGGAGTCCCTCTCTCCAGGGCGTCCCCAGGTGCCCTCCTGGGTACTGTGCCCCAGGTCAGCTGAGGGCCCTCACTGCACCCCAGACCTGACCCCTGATCAGTGTGAAAAATGTGTTTGGTTGGCCTGGGATCTGTGCAGCAGGGTAGGACTCGCTCTGCTGCCCTGCTGCTCTGTGGTTGGGACTCGGACACCATCCTTTCCCCCTCACCCTTTCTCCAGCCGAGTGCCCAGACACACGGGTGACCTGAGGCCGCTGAGAACCGACCGCTTCAACACTGCTTCTGGCTAGCCTCGCGGTGCTCTTGGCACGATTCTCCAGGTGGCTGTGGTGCTGTGAGTTTCACCCGGCCGGGGTCTCCTGTCCCCCCTCCCTGCACCTGAGGCTGGCTCCCGCTCTTCCCTTCTTCACTCCCATCACAGTGCGGCCACCTCCAGGAAACCCCTGTGGTTCCTTCCTCATCCACTGGTCACGTGGGTGCTTTCCCAGCAGCCCGGGCTCCCTGCTCTGCATCAGTCCCCAAGTCACTGTTGATTCCCCTGTCCCCCAGGCCAGAGACACCATGGAAGAGCAGGACATCTTCTATCCATCAGTGGGGGGCACAGAGGGACAGGCCCCTTTGATTTGTTGGGAGGACCCAGGGTAGCTGGACAGGCTGTGGGGCCCACTCTGGTGACCAATGCCTGCTCCCAATAGAGCCCAGGGACACAGAGCTGGGTGCCTGATCCCCGACTGTCCCTGGGTCCCCCTCACATGGCTCCTGGGCACTGCCGCTCTCTGTCCAACGAGACCACACTTGGGGTCTCAGAAGGGTTGCCTCTGCTCCCAGTACTGGCCGCAGTGACCCCAGCCCAGAAACACTTCCTGGGGATCAAATAACCAGCTCGTCCGAGCCACCATCAATCTGCAGCCACTAAACACCCCCTCTCTGCAAGACTAACTACCCGAACCCTAACCCCAGGCCCCGGCCAGCGGATGGCCTGAGTAATTTACTGTCATCTCTATTCCCAGGGCTGTAATTCAGAGTGGCCCTGCTCGCTGTCTGAGACCAAACGAAGTGCTGCTTGGGTCCAGGGAGGGCTCCAAGAGGCTCCACACTCCAGGACTCAAACAATAACCCCATATCGAAAGGGCCTTGCACTGAATTCCCTGACAGGCGGTGGAAGTCTCCAGACCACCACTGACATCTTCATGCTGCCAGTAAGGGTGTAAACTCGGAAAAGTTGACCAGCTTACGGCAGACGTCTGTCAGACATACAAAGTTCCTCTAGACAAAGACGAGGACAAGCACAACGGTGCTGTGTGCCGCTACCATTTCAGCTGCTCCCACTTTTCACGAATGGTCGGATGAAAAATAAAATTACTGCCTGGTCACTGATTGCTTAGGATTTTCAGTAAATTTTTCTCAAGTGCTTTTTGTGTGTCAGGTGTTGGACTTAGTACTCTAGAGACAAAATCTGACCAAGACGCGACACTGATTTTGTGGGTTAGGTATCAAGGTCATGTGTCCAGCGGTGACAAGGACACAGCCTGAGCACGGTCTTGAGGCAGCTTTGTCATCCTGAAGCGGTGGGAGGGTCTGCACTGAGTCCAGAGGAGCCCCTGTCACACACTGACGGACACAGGGGCTATCGTACTGTCACGTGGGCGGCCTGGCGCTGGCCACACCCTCAGCCCGGCTATGCCTCAGCTCTTCCAGCAGCAATGTCTAGGTATTAGACCACTTTGCAACTCCTGGAATTTGGTTCTGGATGCAGCTTGATGTGAGAGTCCTCCCAGGATGCATGTTTTGCGTGGTACTTTGGGTGCGGCTAGACTCCTGGGTGTCTGTTGTTTCTGGACAGAACCATTCGTTTGTTCTGTGCGCCTCACTTTCCATAAATGGTGCATCCTGGACCCAGCTGACGACAGGGAGCCAAACAAGCTCCTTACATCCTGGGCTGGCAGGCATCGTATCAGAGAGGACTGGTCCCTCGCCCAGCTTAGAGCTCCTGGCCCTGCTCTGGGACCACAGCTGCACACCCAGTACCCCAGGGCCTCAGCAGCCTGTCGGAAGAGGAAGGCCCTCCCCCTAAGGGCCCCCCCCTTCCCGTTCTGCCTCAGACGTGATAAGCAGCTGCAGTGCTACTCCCAGGCCCACTGGCCTCTGTCATCTCCTCTTCGTCCTGTGGCTCAAAGTCCTGGCATAGTCACCAGCTGTGGGCAATGCAATGCCAGGCTGACTCCACTGAGATCAGAACGTCTGGCTGTCCAGGGGCATGACGGGCTTGGAGGGTTCAAGTCCCCTGGCTGGAGCCAGGGGCAAAGGGGTGCAGAGCCAGGGCAAGAACTTGCATGGGTGGCAAAGTCAGGCCCCACGGCATACGGCATCTTCCACTCCCTCTTTACCTGACTTAGAGGAGAAGCAGGGAACCCCAAGATTCACCCGGAGCAGCTCCCACAGCCCGCACAGGCTGGCTGTCCTCAGTGCACCCCACTGAGCTCCTCTGGCCCAGGGCGCTGTGGGGCCACTTCCTATTCTTGTTAAGCAGCCTGGCGGTGGGGACATCTGGCTGCAGGACCACAGGGCGACCCTTGCCAGTGTCAAGGCCGCTTGGCGCCCACTTCCGGGGTCTCGCTCCTCCTTTCGGTGGTGCCAGGCACCCGCTGATGACGCGTGAATTGTTCTGGCTGCGACTGGCTTCCTGACCTATCTCCCCGGCATGGTAGGACGAGCATGTGGACCTGGACAGAGCAGCCTTTTCCAAGCTAGAGAGCGCTGCGCGAGGGGACGGAGCCAAGGAAACCAGGGCCCTTAGGCCGTGTTTGTTTATTTGTTTCCTGGAGCGGTAGCTGGCGCTGGTCCTGGTCCGAGCCGCTCTCAGCCAGCAGAGCTCCACGTTGCTCTTATCTTGCGCCTCTGCTGTGTGCCCGGCTGCAGCCTCAGTCTTTAACCAAGCCTTTATTTTTGCCATAAATCAAATGATAGCAAGTAGCTCTGTAAGGGAATGGTTTTTACTCGGCATGATTCAAAAGTTTGGCATCTAGCGTTTATGAAAAACAGATCTATCTTCAACCACTAAACTCAGGAATTGTTGACTGGAAATAATCTAACTGAACCAATTAAAAACTTCATGGATCCTTCTCGTCAGCAATTCATCCGTCTTGGGCTATCAGGAGGGGCTCGCCCTTCGCTGTTGCTAGGGAGCCCGGGGCGTCTATTTGGTAAACACAAGCAAAGACCTAGAAGAAAACCAGGCCGGCCGGGAAGCGCACGGCCTCTTTCGTCCTTATCCTGGGTGAAATGAAACAGAAGCGGGAGAGTGTGTCCTTCCCTGGCCTGATTTACTGAGCCAGGATTGTCTCACGCAGTGCTGTGGAGACGGAGCTGCAGCGACGCACGCACGGCGCCCATGTGCACAGCGGTGTGGGGATCGCGGGTCCGCAGCGTCCGCAGGTGGTGCCAGCACAGCGCTGCAGATGCCCCGCTGTCTGCAGCGAGCTGCTCCACCTCTGAGAAGGGTTCAGGGGTTACAGATATCTATGGAGTCAAACAAAGGATTCGGGCCAGGCAGACAGAGAGGTGCCTGGCACAGGGTGGCACCGCGACGTGGAGATGGAAGCCAGGGCTTGAGTGAGCAAGCAGAGCGTGGGGCAAGCTGGGCTACAGGCACCAGCGGGGGAGGTGCTGGCAGCGGCCTGTGGGTGGCGCTGCAGACACACCAGCCGTCCAGCTTCCGGTGTGGCCACTGCTGTTCACAGCCCCAGCTGCCCAAGGCCTGCCTCTCGGGAACGATAAGCGCAGGCCTGAATCCCATTCGACCTGATCCGAGCTCCTGAGCTCTGCCTGGCCCTGCCTCGAAGCCCGCAGACCGCTCCCTGCCAACACACCGTGATCTGAGAAAGAAGCTTGCGTTCCTCCTCTTCACAAGGTTGAAGCGAAATCTCACCGTGCATTCACCATTCGGCCCCGAAACCCCAGTCCCTGCTGTGGAGGGCCCAGAGTCTCACACCTGTGCCATCTGAGCGTCCCTGGGGCCCGCCGGTCGGTGCGGCTCCTGGAGCAGCGAGGCGCGCTCCCCTCCTTTATGCCATGCCCCTTCCTCCTGCTGTGCTCTGCCCTTTTCTCCCTGGCTTTCAGGTGACATGCTGGTGGCTCCCTGGGCCCCTGCCAGCTGGGGCCCTGTGTATCTCAGCTTTGTGCTTGGGTGTGAGGGAGGAGACAGGCTCTTGGGCTGCAAGGCCACAGGCTGACCTGGCCTGCAGTGTCCCTTGTGTCCCTGGAGACTTGGGCCCAGAGGGTGAGTCACAGAGTGGGGCACTCATCCCTCCCGCCTCTGTGGAGCTGCTGGGGAGACAGCAGAGGCCACAGATGCATGTGGAGTCCAGAGTCAGACTTGGGAGCCATGTGCCTGTCCTCAGGTCCACAGGGGTCCTCGCTGCTGCTGGCTGACCAAGGCTGGCACTGTCGTTTTGTGTCATTGTTTGCTATTCTGCCTCTGTTTGTGGGCAGTGATGCCAGCTCTCAGGTTACAGTCCTGATGGGAACCCCCCTCCCCCATGTAAATCTGGCTGTGTTGATGGATCTAAGCTCCCATTAGGCAAATCTAGTGCAGAGGGCTTATAAGCACGACCAGCCCTAAGCACACCAGACGCATGGGGTGGGCTCTACCACTCAAGTGGCAGAGGCTAGATTCCGGGCCCACTGGGGCCAGGGGCAGAGCTGCCAGCCCAGTGCAAGGCAGTCTCATCGAGCTGGCCTTAAGCCTTGGCCCCATGACCTTGTTCTCCTGGGGGTCCCATCCTCTGCCCCTTCGCTCTCCACTTCTGGCCATAACCAAAGTGGCCTCCGTGGTCCGCTCTTGCCAGGCAGTCCCTCAGGGACTCCCTTCTCGATGGAGGCCTCTGAGGACAGGTGTGGGTGGTGGCGGAGGCCAGGGTGGGGGTTCCTGACCCTGTGTCTTCGGAGTCAGAGGACTCCTGCTTCCTACCTTCTCTGGCCTAAATGTCCTCGCTGTCACAGCGATTGTCCCCCAGCCATGGAACTCTAAGGCCAGAAAGTCCTGGCTTAAGTCTGTCTCCTTGGTTCCTAGGGAAGGTAGGATGGGACCTTCCTGACTTCCGAGCTGGGTGTGGACTCCAGGATCCCACATCCCAGGGCCACTGTAAGCACAGCTGAGTCAAGACTCCACGTCCCTGAGGGACATCCAAACTCACAGTGGATGCCGACCGAGGGGGTTCCCTCAGGTGGGTACCCTGAGGGGTGGCTGCTCCAAACTGCGGGGACCCCAGTGGCTTCATCTGGGGCTGAGGGCTGCTCCCCAGGCCAGGCTGGTCAGGCACTGGTTCCTCTCCTGGGGACAGAGAGAAAAGTCAGAAAAACAACAGCAGGAAGGGGCGGCGGGCCCGGCCTGTGTGGAGAAAAATGGAGAAAAGACAGCAGAGCAGGCAGAGGCCAGGAAATCCATTTTTTTTTCCTTACAGATCTATACATTTAGAGGCTTGTAAAGGTCATAGTTGTCCTCTAAAGTACCTCCGGGATTTACATCCTGCTCAGCCCTCGGTCTCCCTGACGGTAAACATGAAGATCCAATTAGTTTTCCCTATAATTCAAAGAGTCCAGCAACAGGGACCCTTCCGGTTGGGAGTTGCCTTGGCTATAAAGTTTCCTGCTCCACCATCCTGGGGATGAACGCTAATCCGCGCCTTATCTCCTGCTGGAGCTGAGCGCCCCTCTCCACCAGCCGGGGCTCTGCTTCCTTCTTCCCCTGTCCCCTGCAGTCTTGGCCACCTTCCTTTTTGGCAATGAGAGTGAATTCTTTTGTGGTAGTTCCTTACCGCACTCTGCTACCTTAAGAATTTCCCCCCAACTTGACTCCGGGGGGCCCGGCCAGGCCTGCCCTGGCCCTGCCCACTGGGTCTAGGAGTCCGGGCTCACCTATGTTTTTCCCAGTGGGGCAAGTGCTGATCAGGGCCCCCTCGCCATGGGTAAGACCGCAGGCACAGCTGATCCCAGAGTCCCAGATGTGCCCGAGCCCTGCCTGTCCCCCAGGCCACTCTCTAGCCCTGGCCTTCTCCTTTCCTTCTGGGCTCCCCGATCCTCATGCCTCCTGGGTGTAGGGTCAGGCGGGTAACCATGAGAGAGCCTTCTCTCCTTCTAGACGGTGGGTGTCACAAACCTGGCCTGCTCTGGTTCCTGGGGTGAGGGACTCTTTCACCCCCCTTCCCAGAGGGCAAAGCTGTCCCAGTGCAAGCATTCCCAAGCCTTCCCAGGACAGGGCTGTGGATGAGGCGGAAGGCACAGCCTTCTCAGGCCTCTTCTCACCAGAAGCGGGGAGCGGTCTCCACAGCAGCATGGAGCCGCCCTGCCAGGAGCCTAGGCTGGATTGAGGGGCCTCCCGGCACCATCCCCGGTAACGGGGCTCCCAGAAGTCACCGCAGCCAGCTCCTCTGGATATGAGAAACACTGGCACTCATAGCTCTGACCTCAGGCTGTTCCTCAGGGACCCTGGTGCACCTCTACCTCCCACGACCACCCCAGTGGGTCAGCCAGGGTTCTTGGCCCTCGACACCTGCACCCAACTTTCTCCAGCTCCGGTGGTGAGGCAGGGATGTGGAGTCACACCCCACCTCATGTGCTGCAGGCAGGGTGGCCGCTGGCATGACCTCTCAGGAAGGCCTCACCTGCCTCTTCCTTGCTCTTGCCTCATGGGGCCGAGAGGAAGCAGAACGCCTTCGGAAGCGGCGAGGAACAGAAAGCCCAGCTCAGAGCAGCTTTCAGAGAGGAGACTCAGGCGCTCGCGTAGCTGCAGGTCCAAACCTAGGCCCAGCCGCCCTCCGGGGCGTTCCCATGGACTTGGCTTCTCCTGCCTTTGTTTGGCCTTCTGGTGCCGGCTCCATGCAGAGCCTGTTCCTGTAATGAAACAGATGAGTCCTGGATCTTTGTCGGCACCTGAGCAGGAACCTAAGGGACCTGTCTGCAGGCCCAGCAGGGTGGGGTTACTGGGCAGAGTTCAGACCTCCGAGCTACTCACAGGCAGGAAAGGTTGAGGCACAGGAGCAAGCACTCCCAGGGTGACAGCAGAACCCACCAGCAGGTGCGTGGTCCTGACGGGCTAGACTCTCCCGCTGCGTTTTCCATGGTCACAAATGAGCGCGGGAGCTCCACGCACTTATCCTCAGGGACCCACGCATGCCACAGGGGCAGGGAGCCCAGAAGCAGAAGTGCCTCCTCGGGCACGCCACTTTTCTCAGCGCCCAGACCCACCCTGGCCGGGCCCCAGCTCTCCCTCTCCTCGCCCCTGGCCCAGATGGGCCAGGTCATTGCCAGAGGCAGAGCTGCCGCCGCCAAAGAAGCAGCACTGGAAGCACCCTGGTCCGCACGGCTTGCGGCGGCCCGCCCCTGCTGACTTGTGCAGGAGACCGCCGTGAGCTTTCTCGCCATCTGTTGGAAGTGTGAGAACAGCTGCTCGTGGTCTCCGTCTCCGCTTGGGCCACAGGCTCAGCACAGCACGGGGCTCACTGTGGGTGTCCGTGCTCCCCAGAGCAGGGTTAGGAACCGCCACTTCCCACTGTTGCTCCGACCACTCCTCTTGCTTTTCAGAAGCTAGTGTCTCAGGTGGGCTCCAGGCAGCCAGAAGCTCTGGTCAGACTGCTCATTAGCCTGAAGATTTCTTTGGGCAGAGAGGACATTTCCCTGCTAAGGACTGGCCGCCCCCGGGGCTCTGCTTAGCCTCAGAGGACCCCCACGAGACCTCCCCAGAACTGTAGCTGCTGTCCACAAGACAGTTTCTGCTTATTTGAAGGCCGGGGCAGCCAGGACAAGACAGACGAGAGAGGCAGACCCGGCTGTGCACACCATCATGGCGCAGTCTCAGTGACTCGACTTTGCTCTTCCTTTTGCCCTTCTGACTCCCTTTGAAAAATGATCAGAGTGAGTTTCGGTCCCCACAGCTGGAAGCTGACTCCGCTGGAAGCAAGAGGCCAACAGCTAGGGAGGCAGAGACAGAGAGAGTCCCTCACAGGAAGCAAGAGCCAAGCCACTCGGGGTGCACAGGGGCTGGGCCGTCTGCCGGCTGGCTGTTGCTTCCCTGGGCCTCAGCGCTGTGTAGTCCGGCTCACCTCCCAGCCACCCGGCTCTGCAGCGCATCTAGCGCACAGCGATGGTGGCAGGCACAGGTCCTTCCCAGCGGCCCTGCAGTCTGGCGCCACTGTCCCCTTTCTGGGGGCTCAGCCAGGCACGGCACCCCTCATCCGAGCCCACTGGGGACCAGCCAGGTCTCGCTGGGGCTCTGCTGTGTGCACTGCATTCACCCACTGTCCAGTCCTCGCACCGTGAGAGTTGCTTCGTTGTCTGAGTGAGGCAGCTAGTAAGTTGTTTGTGAGCTGGCCTGAAATCCCAGCACTCAGGAAGCTAAGACAAGAGGACCACTGGCCTATATACTGCGTTCAAGGCCAGCTTGAGCTACACAGTGGACCTCTGTCTCCAATATCCATCCACACATCCACCC
>PVJA010003400.1:58619-95653 GCA_004027025.1 Myocastor coypus | reverse complement strand
CTCCTTCCTCTTCTCCTTCTCCTCCTTCTCCTCCTCCTCCTGCTCTACCTGCAACTCCTCCTTCTTCTCCTCCTCTACCCCCCTCCTTCTCTCCCTCCCCCTCCCCCCTTCTTGTCTTCTGAGATTGAACCCAGGACATTTGCACTGAGCTATAGACTGAGGCTCCCATTATGTTTTGATTTATGTTTTTACATTTTATTTTAAAATAAAGTCTTCCTAAGTTGCTAAGTTGCCCAACCTAGATTCATACTTCTCATTCTCCTGCCTCAATCTCTTGTAGTTCTGTGATTGCAATTTTCATTTCTTTTGGAAGAAGTTTACTCCACCAGACCAGAGGCACTGGAAGAGAGCCTCTTTCTATACTAAATGAGTAAGGGGAATGACTTTGATTCAAAGACATTTTCTGAGTAAAGACCAGTTTCCTTTTGTTTAGCATCAAAAGCATTTTGATGTGTGCCACTTTGGATTATCCACTTCCTGAGCTCCAATACTAATTATGCCTCAAAATAGTTCTTAGGAGAACAGCAGCGGCGGCTCATGGATTACAAAGGCAGACCCTGGGGACAGCTGACTGGCTCAAAAGAGATGCAAAGTGGGGAGAGGCCACCGTTCCATGTCTAGTACATTATAGAGTGCTTTCCAAGTATGCTTTCATTTGCATAAAACTTATCTGAGGTTGAATAAAGACTAGTTGTCTGAGTTACCAAAACATTACTGTTTTAAAACAGGTTAACTGGAACCATGGTGAGGGCATAGTCATGCCTGGAAAATAGTTACTGAAGAAACACGGATAAGGAGTTCTAGTTTATATCCAAAGTAAAAAATTTCTCACTTTACAGAACAGATATATTCCTGGAAAATGACTATTAACATACGTTCTGCATCTGAGGCCTACTTCTCTGCCTCTCTCCTCACGGCAGCACAGAGCCTGGAAAGCTGCCCTCTCAGTGAAGGAAGGCCCGTTTAGAGTTCTGGGGGCCTGAAGGTTGTATGTGGATTTCCACTGTGATATCATAGACGGGCTCCCCCAAAACCCAGTGGAGTCCAGCTCCTATCATCTTGATCTGGGTATTACATGGACAACTTTGTGTGATCCAATTGAGCAACTTTCATTTTTTCATCCATGTGCTGGCCTGTAATTCATTCATTCTTGTCTTTGTTCAGTGAAATACTTCATTATTTGTTATGCTCGGGCCATATGATGTTGAGAGCAGAGAGGAGAGGACGTTAACCATGATATCACACAAAGGAGTTTGCAATGACGCTATGAGATGAGTTCTTTGATTCTGCCATAGAAACGTGACTGATAACAATCCAATAGGCAAAGCAAAAGAAAAGAAGGGAGGGTGCCCTAAGCTTAGGAAAGGTTTTAAGGTATCAGGTAGTGTCCCAGGTTCCAGGAAGTCAGTGCTGAAGGAGGGATTGAAAACAGTGTAAATAAAACCAAAAAAACAGTTCTGTAGTCCCAAAGATCTAAGCTCACAGATGGCTTTAGAATTTTAGACAAGTTTTTAAACTTTATGAAAGTTTCAAACCTTAATTTGTAAATGATGGTAATCCTGTAGCCAGCTAGCTTGGATTCTTGTTTTAGTAGAAGTGGAAATTAAAGCTAAAGCAGAAATTGACAGGAACAATGTTTAGGAAATTTGGAGGGAGGATAGGAAAGAACTGTAGCTTGGGTAACTGGCAGGGCCACGCTCTGATACCAAGGTTCAGTCTAGGCCACCTGCAAAGGCAGAGGCCAGCTTAAGGAGCGGCCGGTGGGCTGGGACCTGGTTGGCCATCGTATCAGTCTTGATGTCCCAGTCATGGGATCTTTATGATTGTGTTCCCAGGGAAGAATCGCCTCAGTCTGAGGTAGTTTCATTCCTGTACAGCTCTGTGCCTAGAAACCAGGTGGTAACAGATTTGGGATCGTGGCTAGAGACTTCTACATGTGGCTGAATTGCCCCGTGAATCCCTTTGGTGTCCTTAGTCTTAAAGCTGAATGAAATCCTATACATTCAGGGATAATCAAATCTTTCCAGGGGCTCCGAGACAGACTCTCCCTAAGTAAACAATGCACCCTCCTGCAGAGCTGAGAGGAAATTTGACCCAAGACCTCCAGTAACAAAGGATACAAAGTGGTTTTCAAGGGCCCAGGACTGCCTGCTCTTCTTCATCCCTGTGGCCTCTGACTGTGGCACGATTGAATCCGTCCTATTGCCTGGGATGATCGGTAGCAGAGCCATGTAGTACTGGTGAAGACCAGCCAGACTGAATTCCAGTTAGGAAGCCAGTAGTTAATGATATGTTATCTAAAATAGAAGCCAGAAGAGTACTGCGACATTGTTTTTGAGAGGACAACTGACCGATATGTCTTTGGCTTCTCATATGGCTCATAAAGGAAGCAGTGGAAACCAAGGTGAAGGAAGCCAAAGGCCTTGGCTTCCATCAATCCTCTTCCTGGTGCTTTCCATCTGAAGGATCTGCAATCCTCTTGGGTTGTTCTGGAAGGAAAAACTCTTGTAAACTGCTGACTTAGAAATAAAAAGATTGATCCAAGCGGAAGGAAAGAGCTGATGTGACTTGAAAACCACAACCTAGGCAGGAACCAGAAAATGAACAGAGTGGAGAACTTGTTTAACTCAAAGATGCCCAAGAGCCTGCAGAGGGCTGCAAGCAAGCAAGACAGGGGCCTCACAGACCCAGCCCACTGTCTGGCCCTTGTATTTTACAGTGAGGGTGGGTGCTTACTTAGGAAATAGCACTAGGATGGATGTCCTTTTCTTAATGCATTTAGTACAGGGTCTACAGGGTCTCACTACACAGACCGGATTCATAGCGATCCTCCTGTTTTCGGTCTCCCAAATGCTAGGATTACAGGCGTGCGTGCAGCTCCATGCCTAGTGTATCCTTTTCTGATACAATGAGAGCTTTAGTTTTCCTAGTTTCCTTTTGTTACCTTTTTTTTAATATACATACAAAGTCATTAAACTTGAGATGCAGTCATGCCCTGAAATACTGCAAGTCTGATTCCCCAAACAGCAGTGGACCCTTTGCAGATTTTGAAAACCATGAGTGAAGCTTTAAAATGTAATTATGTGTGACCTGAAGAGACTGAGCACTGACGCACTCTGTTCTTATCCTGTCTACCTTGAGATGTAGAGGTCAGCATCCTAACTCCAAACAAGCTCACCTCCATAAAGCACACTGTGTGTGAAATTGTTGCTTCATTTTTAATGAAGCAACTTATTTTTTGATGAATTATTATTGATTTTTGAAATAAGAATTCATTGTTATTTTTTAAAAAACTTTATATTTGCATTTAGTGTAAGACATCGTAAAGAAGGCTTTATAACATGCCATAGCAAGATTAATAAGACTCCTGGTTTTTTTTTTTTTTTTCTTTCTTTAATGAGAAGAACATATTTATTGAGGAAAAGAAAGCTCCTGTCCAAGAGAGGGACAGGAGGGGGGTCCCGAGTGGGTGTCCCCCGAAGACTCCTGTTTTGTACCTAATTCTACCCTCAAAGTTATGTCCTTGCTCTCATTTCCCCCTCCACCCATCTGAGATCTTTCTTATACCTCTTTTCTTAAGCTAAGCAGTTTACCTTTTAGTTTTTCCAATCTTACTTTTGCAAGCTACACAACCCTTTCAGCAAACAAAGGACCCTTCTAGGGGCCCATCCTTTTCAGCTAAGGATTATAAACAACAAACAACACTTTTCCCATCACTGATATTTATTTTTTTCATTTGCATATGGTGTTGGCGGAATCCTCATATTTGCTTTTCATGATTGGATTCTGAAGTACAAGAGAAATAGCCCGGCTCGCCTTCCCCAGGCTCATGACCAACTCTCTCTTCACAGCACCTTATCTGGGCTTTGTTTTAAATGTTGGTTTTCGTCTTAGTCCTACACACTACCATAGCCATTTGGCTTAAAGTAACAAAGATTTGTTTCTCCCAGACTGAGGAGAGTGAGACATCCAAGATCAGGTTTGGCAGCCTTGATGTCTTCTAAGGGCCTCTTCCTGGCTCCTAGGCTGAGTCTTCTTTCTACATCCTCACATGGTGGAAGAGATGAGGATTGCTGGGGTGTCGTTCTGTATTTATTACTTATTTTGCATAACTAGAGAGAGAACCCAGGGCCTCACACATGCGAGATAAGTGCTCTTGGATTAAGCTACATCCCAGCCCCTTTGTCTTTTAATTTTTATTTTGAGACAGAAATTTGCTAAGTTGCCCAGGCTGACTTGCAGCTTGAATCCTCATGCCTCAGCCTCCTGATCAGCTGGGCTTACAGGCATGTACCAGATGCATATCCTGGGGCGCCTTTTCTGAGTACTCTCCAGTAATGCTTACATTCACAAGAGCTTCTGTTCAGTTTGCAAAGAGAAGCATTCTGTAGAATTTTGCTTCTCTTTATTAACTCAGCTCCAACTGACAAACATAACTGCAGCCATCTTCCCTGCAAGAACACAAGCACAGCTGTCTCCCCCAGAATCATGGAGCACACTAGATCTGTGAGCTAAGGTACCACTGCACACTAATTCCATTTATATTTCACCTTCCCAAAGCCCCCTGCACTTTATCATCCCGTTAGGTGTTAGGATTCTGGGGACACACATGCAATCAGTAACTATTACTGCTGAAGATATTTACCTAACTCCTGAATCAAACTATCAAGCTTTTTCAGACTCATGGCAAAACCAGCTTAATGAGGTATTAAAGGTCAGTGTAGCCTGGCCATCACAATAAGGCACATGGGAACCTTGATGCAGATTAGCTGTTTGACCTTGGGCAGTCTCCTTACTTCTCTGAGACAAATATCTTATGCTGTCCAATAGGCTCATTGTGAGGATTAATGGGTTAATATCACTAAAGCCTAATCTTCAAAAATGGTAAAATCGTGTTTCTCATGCAGATATAAAATGAAAACATAGCATATTTTATTCAAGTTATTAATTCATGGGAGAATCCATAAGATGTTCAGTGGAATTCAAATGAGACTTGGACTTAGAAGATATCTATTTTTTTTAGCAAAAAGTAGACTACATGAATCTTTTATTTTGCTCTTGGTTTTCTCCATTTTAGCAGATCCCCTAATAGGGATATATGTACCAATGCTCAAGACAACCACATCTTAATACCTAGAATTTATAATGCTGCTTTATATGGCAAAAAAGGACCTCGGAAACGAAATTAAATTTAGGGTGTTTAAACCAAGACCTGGGAAAATTATCCTGGATTATGTGAGTGGGTCTAACATCATCACAAAACCTTATAAGAGATAGGAGATCTGACATAGATGGAAGAGGAGAAGGCTAAGTGACCACAGAAGCAGAGATTGGAATGAGGCAGACATAAGCCAAAGAATTCTGGTAGCCACCAGAAGCTTCTGGAAGGAATGGGTTCTTCCCTAAAGTCTCCAGAGGTGAAACCTTATAGGCACTGACTAAACATGGTGGCACTGATTCCACTCCTCTGCTCTCCAAAGATGTGAGAGAATAAACAACTGTTGTTTTACACTGCCTGATTTGTGATCATTTGTGAAAGTGGCCATAGTAATGGGTTGGCTACTGAGTTAGAGCTTCTCAACAGATTGTCAATCAAAGGCTCATGTTCTATAGAAACAGGTGGCCCACCTGGGGGGATAGCCCCAGTAGGTCTGCTGCACCACATCCCTTTACCCTTCTGTTATGATTTATGTCTGGAAGTCCCCCCAAAGCCTCATGCAGTCATGGGGGCTTAACTTTTCAAAGGTGGCTAAATCTAGAGTTTGGGGTTGATTCATGGACTAATGCTGGGATTAAGGGTGGGAATGCTATGCCTGCCCTGGAGCAGGTACCCTGCATCATCTTCATGATCATTTTCTGTCATGTTCTCCAGTGATTCTTTTGACTTGATAGGTTGTGTTGATTGGGGACCATTGATTCACCTGATCCATGCCCAGTGGAGGGGAGTAATGGGCTTACAAATGGGAGAAGGTGGCTAATATGGTGGTGACTGATCTGCTCTATAATGCGTAAGCACAAAGACATATGGCACTGGTACTAGAAACCCAGGTGTCAGTAATAACTACCCTGTCCTCCACCATAGGTCACTTGAGCTTCTGGGGGATATATATGGCAAAAAGAACAAATAAGTCAGAGGGTGTGGCCTCAATGAAGAGCAACACTGGAGCATGTGAATAAGGTATAAGACTTCTTTTTTCTTGGATATCTCTTGCATAGCAAAAGCAAGGGCCATACAAATCAGTTTTAGAAAAGAAATGTAGCTGTGGAAAAAAAACGAATGAAAACCATAGGCTAGACAGTTGCTGAGGGAATGAGATGTGGCATTTTGTAAAATGTAAGTTAATCTAGGATAGTTGTTCTCAAGGTGGTAGCAATGGGGTGATTTTGTCTCACTGGTCATCGTAGCTCACAGTACAGTTCATTACTAATTGGTAGGAGAAGTCAAGGATGCTATGTATATCTTGCAGTGCATAAAGCACTCCCCACAGCAAATAGTTAACCTGGATCAAGAGAATTATACTACAAAGGATAGAATGTCAGTAGTGTGTTGGTGATAGGTGAATGCTCACCTTTTGGGACTGCTAGAAAGAAAGAAAGAAAGAAAGAAGGAAAGAAAGAAGCATTGAAAATAACTTCCATGTTTTAATTGGCCATTATATAATTCAAGAATAAATGTCCAAGTCATAACCCAGTGCTAGAGAGCCCAATGTCCCAGCTGGCCCTGCCAAAGACTGGCTCAGAACCTGCTAGAAAAATGGGTGGGGGTCTTAGACTCCATCTTTGCAGATATTTCTGTCATTATGATCACGCTAAGCACATGAAACTGGAAATAGCAAAAGAGTTCTTCATCAAGAATCTTAAAGAGACATTTACCATACCTACTCTGTATTTGTCCTTATCATTTAAAGGGTATAGAGTTTAGGGCAGAAACTCTCCTTATTCCAGTATGTATTTTGGAAACTGAGGTTTTTAATAGATCCATAGCTTACCTTTGCCTACTTCCATGTGTGTGTGGTACTATGGATTGAACCTAAGACTTTTGCATTGAGTTACATCCTCAGACTTCCATGTGTTTATTTATTTATTTGTTTGTTTCTTTGTGAATGAGACAGACTGTCACTAAGGTGCTAACCTGTCCAGGTATGGCTTGAACTTTTGATCTTTCTGTCTTAGCTTTACAAAATTCTGGGATCACAAGTGTATATTTTTTGTCTCTTCTTAATATGTAAGGTGACAAAAGTCAGACCTAGTATAGTGGTACTGGAAAAGAAAAGTAAGGACAAGCTGGGTGTGGGTCCATCCATCATGCTTTGGTAGCTGCAAGCATCCTCCTTGTTTGTGGAATTTCCTCCCAGTGAGTTCTGCTGTCCTAAGGGTAAGTGGAAATGGGCTGTCATGCCTCTCTTGCAGCTAGAGGAAGTCAGCTATCTTTCCTCCCTTACAGCTGAGGCCTCTTATGAGCCATACTACTTCCACATACAGGATAGCTTTGTCTGGGAGGCTAGGAGGAGGAAAAAGAGCTCATTAGCTTATTTCCTATTATTACAACACAATACCTAAGACTAGGTACGTACAAAGGAAATTGGCTTGTCTAGCTTACAGTTCTGAGCGTACACAGTTCATGGGGTCGGGATCAGTCTTGAGACAGCCCGCTTAGAGGTCCCACTGTCTCTCACTGCTTCCATGTTGAGAAACGAGCTCCCAACATGTGAATCCTGGGGACTACATGCAAGCCATGGCAAGGAGCGACCATTCAGAGTTCTTCCTGCTGATGGGAAATCGAGATGTTTAGTTCTGAATGTCAAGAGTGACTTCAGTCTTAGTAACTGCATCTTATTCTTGGCATGGATAAAGTGGCAGCTGGGCTTGAGCCTCCTTTAACAAATTCCTTGTCTGCTAAACTAGCTAGTGTCAGTTCTGGAAGCTGCAACTCAACACGCTGCCTGACGAAGGAGAAATGTTACTGTGGAAATATCTCAGACTAAATCAGTGTGCATTCTGCAGCTTTTTTTTTTTTTTTACTTATTCACTGTAACCAAGAGACACATGGTTCCCACATTCTCTATACTGTCTGCCCTAATTAACTAGTATTTAAAGAACTCACTGACAATCGCAGTCTTTAAATAAACTAGAAATTGTATTTTACAGTTTGTTTAAAATTCAGTAACTTTACAAGAGATGCTTTTACACAGTCATAAAAGTTTCATGTATGGTTGAGTCTTTCTATACCTGAATTTTGTTTTTGTTTGTTTGGTACTAGGAATTGAACTCAGAACCTTACACTTGCCAGGCAGGTTCGTATGATGCTGAGCTATCTCCCTCGCCCTTTATACCTGAATTTTTAAAACTGGAGCCAGGAATTTAGCTCACCAGTAAAATATGTGCTTAGGATGTATGAAGTCCTGCATTCAACTGCAGCATAAAGAGAGAGAGAGAGAGAGAGCGAGAGAGAGAGAGAGAGAGAGAGAGAGAGAGAGAGAGAGAGAGAGAGAGCTCTAAATGAGGTGAAAACAATTTTTCCATTCAGTTTTTCACTGAGACTCAGGCTATATAACTCCACTTAGGATCTCTCTTAATAGAATCTTAGATCCAGCCACATGGAAGAGACCATGTCAGATTGAGATGGCTTCCTTGTGGAAGCCACAGTTCCATGTGGCTTCAAATGACACTCAGGCAAGACAATTTGTAGGTGATAAACAACATAGACGTTTGATTTTCCACTCTGAACAGGAACGAAATCACCCCAATTCAGTCTTAGAACTCTTTTTTTCCTTTTTTCTACTCATTCTTTTGCCAGGACAAATTGTCTTAACTTTCTGTTGAAATTTCCATACATTATGTAAACTCATTATGTTTGTAAACCTGGAGTTCATGCTTAGATAAATAAAGGAACGGCCTGTGAGTGGGGCTGGGCTGGAACAGTGGCCCATGGCATCAGACTCTGGACTGCTCAGGTACTCTGAGGATGGGGTCCCCTTCATGGCCATCCCCACCATTTTTCCAAGGGAAACACATCCCCACATCCCCAGGGTTCCTGCTTTGAGCTGACGGTCCATTTCTTTGTTTTTTTCTCTTTTGGAAGGATTTTAGAGTGTTTTCTCCATCTCTGGAATAGATGTTTTCTCATCCGAGTAGTTCTGTCCTTGGAGAAGATGTTTCTGCCATCTGGTGTCCATTAGGGCTATCATTTCATGACTTCTGTGTGTATCCTCTGGGCCATGTCAACAGCTCCTCGGTTGATGGTTAAAGCGGGGTCCCTTAGTAATAGTCACATGTCCAGGGCTCTTGGCAACATCTCTATGGACTCCTACTCCTAGTGACTCCTGTTCTGTGTCCATGTGACATTTTCTGTTGTGGTCAGGACCCCCAAATGGCCAGTATCACAGGTGGCACCGTGCCTGTGACAGGTGCAGCTGTCCACACTCCAAAAAGGTACTTTGGTGATACATTTGCTTGCCTTTAAAGCCTGTGGTGCCTCCTGTGAAGGACTTTGCGTCTCACTGTTGCTACAGTGGCCTTTGCCAACCCTGCTGAGATTTTGTGTTTTTAAAACGCTGAAGTGGTTTTCCGGAATGAGCCTTTCACTGCAGCCCAGAGCCCAGAGGGAGGCAGACTGCGTGGCCTGCTGGGATGGAGTCAGACAAACAGACGTCATCCTGAGCTGGCAGTCCCCTCTCTGCTTTGAACATGATGTCCTCTCTCATTTTCTTCTTTGTCTTTTCGAGACAGGGTCTCGCTATGCAGTTCAGGCTGGCCTTGAGCTCACTTTTGTAGCCCAGGCTGGTCTCGAACTCGCATCGATCCTCCTGCCTCAGCCTCCCGAGTGCTGGGATTACAGGCATGCACCACCACGCCTGGCCCTCTCTCATTTTTATGCTAGTTTCTCAGCAGGGAGCCTGGAATCCCCTACAGAAGTCCACCTGATGAGTCCTTCTAACAGACCTAGCTAGCTGGGCATGGAAGCTTTCTGGAACTACACTTCCCAGAATTCTTTGCCTTGGATATTTTCAGGCAGAGTGGACAACAGGAGAGACTGCTCTGGGAGAAGTGTAGGTGGAAGTGAAGCAGCAGCCTGCTGTCACTCCACCTCAACACTCCTGAGCATGGGAGCATGGTATGTGTGTTTAGCCCCATCATGAAGTCCTCATCTTCTGTGGAACCCCCAACAGCACTATGGCCAGTGGCAATAAGACAGATAAGCCAGGCCTGGTGGCACTTGCAATCTCAGTACTTTGAAATGGTGAGGCTAGAGGATTGCAAATTCAAGCCCAGCCTGGGCAACTTAGGGTCTTAGTGACATCCTTGGTCAAAATTTAAATAAATAAGCGAATGAATGAATAAATAAATAAATAAATAAATAAATATTAGTGGAGAGGCCCTAGTATAGCAAACCAAAGCAACAAAACGAAAGCCCACTTTGACAAGACTTGTTCTTCCTGGTCTCCCACTTGGGTTTGTGGCTCCTGGTTCATTCTTGTTCCCCTATGTCATGTCCATCCATTATCTTCTCTTCCCCACTTTGTACTCTGTGGTCTTCAAGTCCCCAGCTATAAAGGCAACAAGCCTTGAGAGACTGCTGAACAGGCACCCTGAGGGGGCCAAGTTAAGTTCCTGCAAGTCCTACACACATGTGGTGGATAAGTATACATTCATGTAGATACATTTGCATGTGTGCAGGGACTTACGTGCAGACCTGTACCTATGGCTACATATTTCATGCCCAGAGATGTAGGCATGTCTCTGTGTCTCTGTGGACACGGAGCTCTAGGGTACATCTTTGTTTCTCTCTGACCTCGCAGAATGTTTCAGTGCCCACAGCGTGAATTCTAGCCTCTCAGATGCTCAAGTTCATTACGTTAAATCATCCCTAGATGAGCTCTGAGGCCTTGCACAGTGTCAGCGCTATGAAAATACTTGTTATATTGTATTGTTCAGGGAATAATGAAGGAGCTTATATGTGTTCAGTTCAGAAGCAGTTTTCTTTTTCAAACACTTTCAGTCCAAGACTGGTTGAATTCTTAAATTTTGGAGTGCATAAAAGAAGTTGCTAAGTAAGAGTGTGTGTGTGTGTGTGTGTGTGTGTGTGTGTGTGTGTGTGTTATGCCTTTCTACTTCTTGGGCTGAACCTTAACTAAGGCACTGGATTCTCAACTTTGATACCTCTAATTCAAATCTCACATCCTATTTTTTTTTTAAACTTGAATCAAGATCTCACTAAGTCGCTAAGCCTCCCGTCCTGGGCTTGAATTCATATTCTTATAGCCTCAGCTTCCCAAAGTGCTGGAATTATAGTTTGGGCCACACCATGTAGCTCTCACGTTGAGCTCTGCTTCCCACTTGACCCTAGGGGTGACATTCCTGGCCCCTGATGATGCATCCTGTGTCAGACCTTGTGATTTTGCGTACACTTAGCACCCGTGCGGTCCTTGAGTCCCTAAGCCGCTGCCTGGCGCGGCCTGCCGCATGCGCTGCCTTGTGGCTCAATGGCGATCCCCACGTGTTTCAGTTTTGTGCCCAGTAAGCCCCTGCTGTTCTCCAATGAAGAAACAGGGGGCGCTGAGACATCATTTACGGCATGTTCTCCATTGCCTTTGCGGCTTTAGGACCCTCAGTGAGTTCTATCACTTTTTAGACTCAGTTGTAACCCATCCTTTGATCTGAAGTGAATAGATTTTTTTTTGTTCCCACAGAATTATGTGGGCTACATAATCAAATATTATGAAGCATGGTTCTCCCTTTTAAAGAATTCGTAATCTAATTTTCCTATTTTCTTGGTTGGAGTTAAATGGTATTTCCCTGACACAGATTTTATCATACTGGAAGAGATGAAGCTCCAGCTCCTAATTTTTGTCAGAGCTGGCGGACTCAAGATACATTTAATCTGTTTCTCCCTGGTCTTGGCTTCGTGTGCCGAAGCCGCCTGGCTGCTGGGCTGTTAGATCCTCCCACTTGAACTGCAGCTGGCGGCTCCTCAACCAGTCCCCGTCACTCTCCTGCTCTTTGTGGATGCCACCGCCCGCCCTCCAGTTTCCCCTTTGCAACCCAGGTTCGCGCCGCTCCAGCAGGACTGCAGTGACCACGTGGGGATGACCGTCAGTCGTTGCCTCACCCGGGTCATGCGCCTCCCGTAGCTCTGGCTACTGTGGGACAGAGGTCCAGCCCACCTGTCTGCTTCTGGGCAGCTCTGAAGAGCAGCGGCACTGCAGAGCTCCCCAGGGGACTGGCCAAGGCCCTTATGGGAGCTGATGCACCCATCAGGTTCCTTCTGTACCCCATGCCTGTACCCCAGTCCACCATTTGGAGCTGGCTTCCTGTGACCTTACCTAGAGAGGGAAGGCCCTTCTCCCCATTGCTTTGTAAGCTGGCTGGAAGACAGGCGAGGTGGCTCCGTTCCTGCACATCCTCACCTGCCTTTAACTGGTGCAGGTAGAGTAGCCCAGGAGCAGCAAGGATAGAAGCAGCTGGCTCAGAAATTCAGGGCAGGGACACGGGTTCAGCCCCAGGAGTTGACTAGCATCGTGCCGCAGGAAAAGGCCGGGCAGGAAGCCCAGCCTCCAGGAGTGCAGGTCTGATGACGAGCAGAGAAAAGAGCCAGGGTGCGGTGTTGAACACAGGGGCCACAGGGAGGCAAGCTCATAAGATCTCCTGGCAGGGTGGCCTTCAAAAACAGCGCCTCTGTGACCTAGACCTGCACCACAAGGGGGTTTAACTTGAGTTCCACCCAAATGCTGCCCTAAACTAACTTAAGCATATCCCATTCTTTTACACAGGGACAGAATGAATCCCACAAATGTAAAAAATGATTAGGAGATTCAAACAAAAACAGATGAATCAATTTTTTAAAAAAAAATTTGCATGAGTAAATGTCTGCAATACAGAATCCCTGTGTTCCTCACAGGAGCTGGTACTGGTACCCTTCACCTCTTAATCCTTTCTACTCACCTTTTCTTCCCTCCCAGCAGTCTCCCCTCCCCCCGGGTCCCCTCTCATAGCTGCTTCTGTCTCAGGTCTCAGCTGAGCTTTTTATTTTGCTCTTTAAATTAGTTTTGGGGTTCTCGTGTGAGAAGAACCGTGCACTATTTAAGCTCCTGAGTTTGATTTATTCCACCTAGCGTTGTGGTCTCAAGGCACATCCTGGTAAATTGATGTCCGCAGCTGGCTTTGGAACCTCAGGCTCAAGGAAGCAAGTGATGAACCACTCTGAGAAGAAAGGATGAAGATCGCTGCCCCCTGGGGCTGCCCTGAGAACTGAGAGAGGTCAGGGTGCAGGCATTAGCACAGCATCAGACCCTGTGCCGATGTGTCATGTGGGGGCGTGACGTCAAGTGAGGTCAGATGAGAGAGCATCCCGGGCAAGGAGAGTCATTGTCCTCAGAGCTCTGTCTTTCTGGTATCCTGGGGTCTGTCTCACGCTCACCCGCCACTGAGTCTTCTTGGTAGAGACAGACAATCCCCAGATGCGTGTGGTGGCTCCCAGCTGCCACCCCAGCACTCTGAGAGGATGAAGCAGGAGAATTATAAGTCCAAGCCCAGCGGGGGCAGTTTAACAATATCCTGAGTCAAAACAAAGCATAAATAAAAAACATTTAGGGATGTAGCTCAGAGGAAAGGCTCTAAGTTCAATTCCCAGTCCTGCAAAAGTAAATAAATAAATAAATAAATAAATAAGCCCAATTTCCCAGGGTTCAGTTTCAGATGTCTTGATTTTACCATGGTGTGGCCATGATACACTTTCAGAGGAAACCGTGCTTTGAATTTGGGACTGGGATCTTTGCAGGGTTAGATATAGGTACGGGCAGCAGGGGGAGCCCCACCACCCCGAGGTGGCCTCCTGACACCCTGGGCACACTCTGTTACCTGTCTAGGATGCTTTGCTGTTCACGTATATCCAGTCCATTTTCAAATGGTGATACTTTTTCACCTTACAATGGAGCCGAGGTGCAACCTCTTTGGAGGTGAAGAAGGTGGGAGGTTTGAGTGGCTGCTATTTCTCTGAGGCAGGGAGTTAAGCTGCCAAAGTGATCTCTCTCCACCAGTTGCATTTTACAGCTCATGATTTGTAGTGAGGTCCGCCCTGGCAGTGAAGCACACACCATTATTTATATGTTTGTGCCTTGCCTCGTTCCCTGCAAGATTTAAGGCAGCTGCAGGCCCCAGTAAATTAATCTGCTGTCTGTTCCCTGGGGAGAGGCAGGCTTCCGTTATTGGCCCAGGCAGGTTAGCTTGGTTAAGCGGTCTTCGTGGCAGAGCCTAACTCATCCCTGGGCAAACCAAAGAAGACAACTTAGACCTGCTGCGTGCCCACAGGTGCCAACGTTGGGACCGCCGGGGGCCTTGTTCCAGCAGAGATTACTGGGCCTGCCACAGAGTTTCTGAGTGTGTAGGTCCAAGGTAGGCCTGGGAATGTGTATTTTGTACAAGTTTCCCTAAGATGCTAACGGTGCCAGGCTGGGAGCTTCACTTCATGAAATTCTAACATAGAGAAGCCTGCATGGGCCAGAATGTGATGTTCCTGCTCCAGGCAATTAAGAGCCAGTAGTAGGTTCTGTCTGCACTGCAGAGCTGCCCGCCAGTGCCTCTCTCTGATGTCCTCCATCCTGAGATGCGTCCTGCGATAACCTGTTCCTACTCTGCCACCTATACTGACCCCTTGCCAGGACTCTAACTTGGCCATGTTTCTAGTAAGGCCTTGAGTGGTCATTTGGAGAGGCCGTGGGCTCTGGCAATAGACTCAGGCACAAACCAAGTTGGCCAGTGCCTCGTTGGAGGAAGCGGAAGTAGCCGTTGAAGCTCATCTAGGGGTAATGCAGTCGCACCGAACTGTTGGGAGAACTCAGCTGGGTACTGCAAAGTACTTCACATATGACATCCTCTAACATCACCTTACTTGCTTTCTGAGCTGCTTCCTAACAGTGGCCTTCTCTTGAAGTAGCAACTCACAAGGAGAGATTGGGGACATGCTCATGGACCCACAGTGGCTTTAGGATGATTTGGGGACCGCGGTTCTGCCACCTGTAGCCTTCCTTAGTTCCTGTGCTATGGAGAGATGTGTCTTGGCCTCCATAGTATTCTTTTTATTGAAATGAGTTGCAGGACTGAAATACATACATAAATATTTTAATTGAAATGATCAGTTTCAGAGTAATTCTGATGTATGCTGTTGACCGTGCTTGAACTCAGGCAGGTACCAGGCAGCTGTGCTGGGTGCTGGGGCACAGATAGGAATGTGCCATGGCCTTACCTCCGAGGAGCTCAGAGTCTAGTGCTTCGTCCCTGTGGCAACCTCTTGGGCTCTCCTGGGCTTTGCTAATGGGCCCTGGATGCTGACCTGGTCATCTCAGCATGGCTGGGTTAGGTCACATGCATCACTGACCGAATTGTCCAGATGTTCTTGGCCGAGGCCAGGTCAGTTCCTGCAGAAGAGTTGTGCTAAGCTGGTGAGGAGAGCATTGCTCAACCCCTTCCCTACCCAGCTTCCCCTGCTTCTTCCATCACTCATTGTTCTTCACATGCCTGTCCTCTAGCCTTTCTTTGCATTTTCTCTCTGGATAATGCAAATGTTTCCATTGGAATCTGTCAGATCTCTCTCTCTCTCTCTCTCTCTCTCTCTCTCTCTCTCTCTCTCTGTCTGTCTGTCTCTCCCTCTATCTCTCGTTTTCTCTTGCTGGGACACAGTAACACAGTAACCTATAATCACAACTTCAGGGAAATGCGAAATGCTTCACTGGGCTAATAGGTCAAGGGATTCAGTCCATGGTCAGAAACATGGCAGCAGAAGGGCACGGTAGAAGACAGCTGCTCGGTGCCCAACAGACAGGAAGCAGGGCAGGGAGGAGCCACCAAGGGAGCTGGACACCTCTGTGCCCCATCTCTTCTTACCTGGCCCTGCATCTTGGCAGTGCATTCAGCTGTGAACTCATCCATGGATGACGCTTCCATGATTCACCCTCCTGCCAACGGGCTCACTGTGTAGTGCATGGGGAGCATTCTAGAGCTACATCCCGATGCTAACCCATACACACACTTACACTGTGATGGGGTGAAGTTCCGTGCACAAGGCTGGCAGATGGTGAGGCTGGGCTGAAGGACGTCTGGGTCTGAGTTCCACGACCAAGGTCTCTGCCCTGGCTTAGAAGAGGAGAACCGTGTCTTGGTGCTTCCCTAGTAGAAGGCTCTCTGATGGTCACATGTGGAGGCTGGCCCATTCTCTGATTAAATTGGAAGCAACAATTCACCTTTCTTAAATACTGTGTCCACTTCCAACTCTGTCCAGCCGTGCAGGGCATTGTAGTCTAGGGAGAAGAGAGTTCCATGAACATGCACCACTGACCCAGAGGCTCACGTAAAAGGGAAGCCAGAGGATGAGAGGTGCCACCAAGGCAGGAGAGAGGCAGCCATCTCCGTTCTTGTCTTTGGAAAATGCCTGCTGTAGCTCCAGAGATATCAATAGCTCAGACGTAGAGGGACACACAGGTGACTGCAGACCCCAGTGGCAGCATTGTCAGGGCTTCTGGTAGGAAGCGCCAGTAAAGCCCATGGGGACATCAATGGGGCTGTGTCTCTCTGTTCTGCACTGGGGTCCTTAGAACTACAGAAAGTGCACCCCAGCAAAACTTCTGGCCTATCAATTGTTTGGTAACCAAGTCGGTGAGGCTGCCAGTCAAAGCTTGAGCCAAAGAGAGCCACGGTGATGACGGGCTGCCAGGCCCTGGCATCATTTGGTGATGTATGGGCATCTCTGCCTCTCTAGCAGCCCAGTTCTACCTTCCTGCCCTCCTGCCTCCCAGATGGGCCTTGGATGAGCAAACGACTTGGAGTGAGAGACAGAGGCCAACATTAGCGTCTAGACTGGCCCAGGCTTCCGATGTTAGAAATCTACCCCTGAAGGCAGCATGGCTCCATATGGCCTCACTAGCAACATAGACTAGATCAACAGTCATTTACTATTTCTGTGTGCAGTGAGCTGACCACCTTCTCAGAAGTCACCTACTCAGCCCACTGTGCCATGTGTAGCCCATGCTGATAGGCCCCTTATTTTCCCAGGACCCTGGAGGCTACAGGCTCAAGATCAAGTAGGGTTAGTTCCTCCCTGGCCTCTCTCTTGGGCCAGCAGCTGGCTTTGGTCTCTCTGTTTCTTCATAGCACTCTCTCACGGTGGTGTCTACATGCTAACCCTCTTTCCTTGTAAGGACAGCAGTTACACTGGGCTAGGATCCACTGTAACAACCTCATCTTAATGATCTCTTTAAGGACCCTGTCTCCAACTGTAGCCACACTCGGATGTCCAGGGGATGAGGACTCCAACATACACATTTTAGGAGGACACAATTTGGCCTGTGACGCGGAGCCACCATGGCCCACAGGGAAACCTGATACTTTCCTGGAGCTCAGGCTGTCTGCAGCCTGACAGAGGCAGTGACGTCTGTCACCACCCCCACTCCTGCTGTCACTGTTGATCGTGAATGGCGAGGCCAGAAGGGACAGTGGCTCCATCTGTAGCGGCTCCCACAGGAACAGGAAACTTTGGGAATCCAGGTGTGTTTTGCATTCATTGTGCAGATGGCTGAGGCTTGGGGGAAGAAGAATCTCCACAGAGTGCCACTGCTCCCTGAAGAGGCCAGTCTGCAGAACAGACAGTACAGCTCGATCCCATTTTAATAGGATGTGTGTGTGTGTGCCCATGTGCGTGGGACCCTGCCGCTTGTCTGTCAGGCAAAAAACTCTGAGCAACAGACTACAGAGCCATGGTAACCATGGGCGAAAGAGCGACCACCATTCAAGAAAAGATTCCAAGTTTTCGACAATGAGTTTGTGTTCCTCTTCTGCTCTAAAACAGAGTAAATGCTGTAGAACAAAGGCAATGCGAAATGCAGAGGGGGCAAAAGTTGAGCCTCAGAATTGGAGTCAGTGAACGGAATTTGGATTTCTGAGCCAGGCCTTAAAATGTCAAGAGTTACAGGTGAGGGATTACAAAGCAGAATGGCATGTCCGCGGATGAGAGGAGCGTTGCTCAGGGTCAGGATGACCGTGACCAGAATCAGGATCTGAATCTGGTTGGAGGCTGAGCAGGAAGGGACAAGGTGAAATATCTGGGAAGTAGCACAATAGCAGCTACGGGGCTTTCTTAGAAAATCCTGCGGATGGATGTTGGAACAGGAGCTAGAGAACTGCATGGGATGAGTAGGGTTGAAATAGATGACATTTAAGGTCCTTCCTAACCCTGAGCCTCGGTGGTTCTGTGAAAATGCAAAGGCTCTGAGTTAAGCTATCTTTGAGGACATGGTGACATTTGATGCCCAGAGCATCTGTTGATATTTTCTTTGAAATCGGTACTGTGTCAGCTCTACCTGTAAAAATGACCCACAGGACACTGGAATATTCTGTGGATCTCCATAGCAACTCTTTTGGGCAGAAGTATATTCTTTTGAAGGATCTTTAGGCAGAAAGATGGTGAAGCACGATTTGTTCTTTTCCGCGTCTCTTGTCCAGGCGGCCTGCCTCTTAATGGCTTGCCATCTTGGGTACTGATCTTGCTGCATTTTACAACCACTGCCTGAAACAAGGCCCCATCTGAGCAGGGAGTGAGGGTGGGGCCATCATTTACAGGTATTTTGCAGGAGCCAATACCATTGCCAGTATGACAGGACAATGCTTTAGAAACTCTATCCTGAAAGGCAGAAGCTCCATCTACTGTAACCTGAACCTGGTAGGCGCAGGCCGATCACAGAGAGAGAAAGCACCAGTGCAGGGCGACATTAACCCTGGCTATGGGATCATTTCCTAGGGAGGGTGGCAAAGGTTTTCAGGGAAAAGTAGCCTTGGGCTCAGACCGTGCTGTGAGCGACCATCTGCGCCGCTTTTGTCTGCCTGAGGCAGAGCCAGGATTTCTCCTCCCCTGTCCAGATGGCGCCTGTTCCTTCTGAACCCTTACCAATCCACCCGCCTCCTCTGCAAGTGCACCCTGACTCATCCTTCCCCCACGGGTTGCTTGTCTCTGAGTTTCCGGGAGCAGCGGCCACAGTTCAGTTGCTCTGCATGTCTGTTTCCATCTTGTGCGGCGATCAGGATGCTCTTGGGCTCTCTGTCACTGTCTCTTCACGGTGCTTAGCAAAGGGCTCTGAAAACAGCAAGCACTCCATGGAGGTTCAGTGTTCAGAGGGTCGCTGTCATTCTGAGAAATCAGAGTGGGGAAATTTTTTTTTTTTTTTGCGGCGAGGGTGTTGAGACCAGGTCCCGCTCTGTAGTTCAGGCAGGCCTCAAATTCCCGATGACCTTCCTGTCTCGGCCTTCTGCTGAACTTAAAGGTCTGTGGCCAGGCAAGGCATGATGGTAACCAGACCAGCTTGGCAAAGAGCAGCAGAGAGACTCAGGTGCATTGTGGATCTGCTTTGGAGTGGCTGTGAAGAGCAAATTGGACAGTCGTGTTCAGGGTGGGGACAAGGCCAGGAGGAACAGAAACTGAGCCCATAGGCCTTGAGTTTCAACAACAGGCTAGAGGGCAGCAGGGCCAATTTCTGAGCCAACTGCAGCATTAGGGAAGGGCTCCACTGGGCGAGTGTGGGGCTGGCGGTGGGGTCGGTGAAAGGGTTTTATCTCCACCACGCTCCCTCGCAGCTTCTTATTGAACCCCTGTGTGGAGATGGTGAGTCCATGGCCCGCAGTCTGAGTGGAACATGAAGGTTTCCGTGAAAGACTCAGGAGCTCGGTACAACTCAGACCTAGGGGCTACAGAGGTCCCCTGGGAGACCGGAGACCAGGGACCTGGAGAGAAGGTGCCCTGCATGGAGAGTGGCCAAGAGCCCAGAGGTGACTCAGGTGGGTTCTTGACTGTCAATCTGGCACCCCATGAGACACCCTCCCTGAGGCCATGTCCCTCCCACTGTGTCCCCAGCAGCCATCACTGCCACACTGGGAGTATTTCTTGGCCCTTTCCTTTTCTGCCTCTGTGTGAGCACCCACGGCCTCCCTGCTGCCATCTGTCGCCGGGTATCCCCTACAACCCTCAGCATTTCTATCCTAAGCTGCCATCCCAGGGTTTGCCAAAATGCAACCTGGATTGTGTCCCACATGCTTAAGCACCCTCACAGGCCTCCAAACACAGCAGGGGTCTCCGTTGGGGTGGAGGATTAAGAATCTGATCCTTGCTTGGACCCATTAAGCCCTGCAGGGTCTGCTCTTACCTGTTTCCGGCTGCAGCCTAAAGGGTCTCTCCCCTCCCAGGCTTGGGTCCCCCAACATCCTGTGCTCCCCCACCTCTCACGCCACAGGGCTCCGGTACATGCCACCTGGCCCTGCCTCCTGCCTATCATCCCTCCTCTCCCACTGCAGCTGACCTTTTGTCACCTAGCAGGCTGCTCCTGCAGAGAACCTACCCCGGGCATTACAGAAAATTTTTGGCTTGTTTCCTCCGCTATAAATCACCTGCACCTCTCCCTGAGGGTCCAGTTTCGGTAGCCAGTTCTGTCTTCACAGATCACGTTTTCTCTCACGCAAGCCCCTGAAAAACTTTCCTTAGGGATTTGCCTTCAGAAAACTGAGGTACAATAAAAACTGTGAGGGTGGAGACAGGAAAGAAGGAATTAGTTTTACTTTTGTGGCAGCACGGCTTGCGTCTGATCACTCACCCTGACGTCTCCTTAGACGAGAGAGGGTCCCTTAGGGCCGGGAGGAGGGGTTTCAGAAGTCTAAGGCTATGTCTGCAGCTCCCCCGCCACTCCCTCCCTCCCTGATCCCAGGGTTGGCCTGAGGTTATTTGGCAATTCAGCTATGCTTTAGAGATGAAAAGTAACTTGAGCCCAAATAAGGGAACACACGTGGCATCGGTCAGTACAGCCTAGTGATTTCTGCAGAGAGCCTGTCTGAGGTCCAGAAGAATTTTGTGGGGGCCTGGAGGGAGGTGCTTCTCCCAAGGTCCCTAGCAGGCCATCCTGGGGGAAACAAGTTTGAGTTTTTGTTTGATTGTCTGTTTTGTTTTTGTTTTGGGTACTGAGGATTAAGACCAGAGTGTTTGCACTAAGCCACACCCCCTAGTACTTTTTATTTATTTTGTTTATTTGTATGCTTGGTTTTTTTTTTGGGGGGCCAGGGATCAAACTTGAGACCTTGTACTTGCCAAGCAGGCACGTATTTCACTGAGCTATATCCCTCTCACTCAGTCCTTTTAGTTACAGTTTTGTTGTTCTCATAGTTGTTGTTGTTGTTATTATGTTTTACTTTGTTTTTGTTTTTTTGAGACAGGGTCTCAGTTAATCACTCAGTTGCCTGGATTGAGGTGGAATTTGTGATCCTTCTGTCCCAGCCTCCTAGAGTGCTGCGATGACAGGCCTGTCTCATCACACTTAACTTATTCTTGACACGGCAAGGAAAAAAAAAGAAAACAAAACAGGCAGTGTCTGAAGGCCCCCAAGGTGTGGCGTAGTCTCCGAGCTGTGTGTTCATCACACATTATCATTTGCTCTTCTGATCTCTCGCTTATTACCTGTCAGGTCAAAGCATCTAAAACACAGTGCCTGTCCCTGGAGGAAGCAAGGCATTATGGGAAGGATGGAGGAGGAGAAAGGGGAGCTCCCCCTGCTGGGCTGCTAAGCCTAATTGTTTCAAGCAGTGGGATTTGTAGTTCCCAACCTGCATCCGCATTGGGCTCTTGGGCTCTGCTAAGCCCGTGTGACAGGCTAATCCCCTTCTTCAGTGCCCAAGAAGGATATTTTCTGCATTATTAGACAAGTCAATGAAGATAAAACAAAATATTAACTATTTTAAGCCAAAGGCATCACCCCAAAGAAATCAAGCTGTTTCATTAATTGGACCACGCCTCGTTGCCCTAACAGAGCAGGCAGAGCTGTCTCCATCTCTCCCTGGACCCTGGACCCTTCTTGCTCCCTTGATTTCTCTCCCCGGGGTGTTTCGGTAGAGCCAGAGCTCTTGTTCCCAAGCAAGGAGAGAAACAAGAAAAATCTAAGGGAAGACTGCAGAGGTGCAGCGTTGATCAACATATTTTAAATAGGGCCTTGTATCTCTTTCACAATTATGTTAAGCTGGTGAATCCTGGCTCCCAGCTTTGGCAATGTAGAATTATTAGAGCCATTCAGCCTGGGGACCCTATCATGTGAAAACGCCTGGCCTGTGTTTGTGTGCACGACACTGTGTAATTTCCAATTGGCTTTGAAAGACAGAAACCTGCCTCTGTCACCTAAGTTGTGAGCACTTTCCCCTGCTTTTGGCTCCATGGCGATTCGGATGGTTATAGATGCCAATGCTGCACACCTGCACACCCAGCACTGTGGGTGCAAGGCTGAGACAGGAGGATCACAGGCTTGAGCCCAGCCTGGGCCATGGAAGGACTGGGCAAGACTCTGTCTCAAAATAAAGGACGGAGGCCGTACACCATTGTGAAGGCCCTGCCTTCAGCCTCCAGTACTGCAAGAGAAAACAAAGAAAACACAGAACTGAAATAAACAGAGACACCAAAGATGCACACTGACCCACCCACAGCTGGGTGGCTGAGCCCCAAGGCTTCCCGGAACCACAGTTATCTGCGTTGGTGTCGTTGATCACAGCCTCTGCCTAGGACAGCAAAGCGGGCTTAGGTTCTCAGCCGTGGACAGCTGCCCTCATTTTGTAGATTTGGAAATGGGGCTGGTGGGTGGTGGCAGTGGCTATAATCTCCCTGCTTCACTTCCTGCCAGGGTGTCTCCTCGTGTCCAATTGGGGAGCGCACACCCACAGATGTTGATTAAGCAGGTATGGTAAAGGTTGCCCCTGTTTTGCTCTTGGCCTCCTGGGCTTTCAGCTGGCTCGGGCCATGCAGCTCACTAGTTCATGGCAACACCTAAGGCACAAAGCCGAGCCTCGGTCTCAGTTTGTGATGCTCACAAGGACTCCCAGCCTCCTTGGATTTAGGAGAAGCAGTTTCATTTCTAATTTCACAAGCTCCATGGGAGTGGGGAGGGAGATAGATAAGGCGGTTCCCTGAAGTGGGGGATCATAGCCCCTGGTATCTGGGGCTTCCCTTCAGCAACTTCCCAGGAGAGGTGGGCACTCTGCTGGTATTTTATTTTCAGCAAGCTTTATTGGGATATGATTCACATGCCACGCAACTCCCCCACTCCACAGGCACCACTGAGTGACTTCCGGTAGAACTGACAATGTTTTTATTGCTCACAAAAGAACCCCATCCTTCCTGGCCATCACCCATGCCATCCACCTCCACCCCTGGCCTGGACGAGCACTGAGCTGCTGGCAGTGTCTTGCCAGCCACCTGATCCTGGGGCTCCTGTCCACATGAGCCCTGCAAGAGCCACTCGCAGGTGCCAGATGCCTGCACTGCTAGCCTTCCCCGGGCACAGCCTAGGGTCCAAGCGAGTAGCCTCCAAGGGAACACAGAACACAAAGGGCAGAACCTGATAGGATTTATGGTAAGACTTCGGCCTTTCAGCCTATGATACACTTCCTTGTAACAAGCCTCCTCCAGCCCCATCTACTGCTCACTGATCCATTAATCTCCCATGATAGAGACCCTGTGTCCAGTACCCTCAACTGCCTAAAAAGTGCCTGGGACAAGGACCTTTTTCCAAGACACTGCCATGTTCTGGAAAACCATCATAATCTACAACTGTAGCATGATGCCCACCAGAGTTGGGCACTGCCGAGCCTCCTAGGGCAGCCCCCCCCCCCCCCCCGCGCAGCAGCCATGTCCGATGCTGTTACTTAGGTTAGCTGGAGTCCTTCTCTTTTGTCATCGTGCTGGAGTCTTGCTTTTACTCAGCATTTACAGGAGGAATGGCCACACCACAGCACTGAGCTCGGGACACACGTCTCTTCTGCAGGAGTAGAAAGGGATTCCTCCTTCGCAGTAGAGTCTGCTCCTCCGCGCTGCCCATGTCAACGCGCAGCTAATTCGGGCTCCATCCTCATCGTGTTGCTGAGGTTGATCTCCTTCGCTCAGCAGTGTCCAGACGTGAGAGTAAGAAGATCAGTGTGGGAGTTCTGCTACCACACGGGCAGCCCCCGCCTTGGTCACCGTAGAGAAGCCTCAACGCCTCCGCCTTCCGCAAGGGCTGCGGGTTCTCACCAGCTTTCCAGGGAGATGCGCTTTCTGGGGAAAGCATGCTGGGGTCAGTTTGGGATGTTGGTCAGCATATTCCCAAAGCAGGTGTGGTTTCCCTTTGCCTCTGGGGCTCTCTGAAAACTACGCGGGAGACAGCGGAGGCTGGGGAGAATTCTCAGGATCCCAGCTGTCCCGCTAAAGAGATCCGCTTCTACCGTGCCCCATCTGTTCTGCTACTGACCTGTGTACGTGTCTGTCCTGGGCCGCTTTCTCTCTCCCCTTTGGCCTGTGTGGCCTCCTGCGTGTGGGGTAGGGGACAAGAAGGTGGAGGAGGGATGCCAAAGAGCAGCCAGCCTGAAGCCCAGGGCTGCTGGCGAGGGAAAATCCACTGCCACCGAATCAGCGAGGGTTCCTTTAGCGACAACCTGGCCTCCTCTTTCCGAGCACTGTGATTTCCCAAAATGGCAAATGGGATCTGAAACAGTACATTAAATAGCATTTCAATGCAATTAAAACACATTAAAATGGCAATTAAGTTCCACAAACAGTCTTCTCTGTGTTCCCGAGCTGATTAAGCTATTTACATTGTTTTCCAAGGATGGTTGTTGGAACTACAGGTTCCGTTGTCCTTTTATGGATTGAGCCATTCCCTGGGAGGCAGGGAACGCTGAATTCCAAAACTTTCCTTTCTCCCTTGGAAGTTTTAGGAGATTTTTTTATTTGTTTGTTTTGTTTTATTTTGTTTTTTGTACTAGGATTTGCACCCAGGGCTGCAGCTAGAGTCCTTGTCTTCGCCTCCACACATAGAATTTTATTTCAGGTAAGCTCTCACTACATTTCCCCATCTGGGCTGGAATTTGGGATCTTCCTGCCTCGGCCTCCAAAAATGCAGAGATTGCAGGCATGAGCCCTGGCATCTTCTTCTTGGGGCCCCACCCCGTCACCTCCCAAAAGTGTGACCCCTGACGCCGTCACACTGGGATTGGCTTTTCAATTTAGGGAGGCTGGGGCTGAAAGCTTTCAGTCCTCAGGAGGGGAACATCTTCCCCATTTTTAGGCTCCTCTTTTGCTTTTTCGGTGCAGCTTTTCTTGGAGCAATGCGGCTTCTGAGCAGGTCTCCAGCCAGCATGGTTTAATTGCTTTTGTCGACCTGGGGTTGGTGTTTGTCCTCGTAGTTGAGCCTTTTCCACTGTACAGAATGTCCAGATGGATGTAGGATAATGAAGACCAAATATGTAATAAAAAAAGACAAATACTCATTGACTGCCAACTGCAGGTCAGGGTAGGACGGGACAGAAATACTGGGAAGCCTGCTGCCCTCCATTAAGGAAACGGGCATGAAAGTGCCTTAGCTCCCAGGTAAATAGAAAGGACATCAGGAGCCAGAGACAGGAGTGAGCCAGTTGGATGGCGTGTTCCATGGGCGACATAAGGGACCTGTGGAGATGTGCACGGCAGGAAGGGCAGGCAAAGAGGGGCCCTCGTCTGACAGGCCGCAGCTTCCGGGGGCGTGGCACCTCAACCAAATGGTGCAGTCCGGGGACTCTGCTGCCCTCTGGCGGGTGTAGGGGGGAGACCCCGGCCAGTCCCCAAGGCTCTTCTGCTGGGACAAAAGACAGCACTTTATTCTTAGCTCCAGGGAGAAGGCTCTGGAGGGCTTCGGGTAGCAACTTGGCATGATCTCACCTGGTTTATAAAAATAGAAAAGCGATTTTAGGACACTGACCTGTAATTGCTGCCTCCTGCGCCATCTTTCTCATTTCCTCCCGAGTTTGCTTCCAGGATCCCTCGATTTCCGAAGGAGACAATTACACGATCTCTGCATCATCCTTCTCTCTACGGGTCCTTTCCTCCAGGGTCTAAGTTTTAATGCAGAGATCGCTTTCCCCAGGGAACCTCGAGTGGGGGGTCGCCCGCCATCACTTAAAGCGTGGTAACCAGCAATGCTTGAACTACAGTGTGTTTCCAAGTGCCGGATAAACTGGAGAATTTAACCGAGATCCCTTTAATCGCCCAAGAGGCGAGAGTGCCGCAGGTGTTACCACAATCAATACGGCTCGAGCCTGTCATTTCCACAACGTCTGAGCTCAGTGGGTCACCAAGACGCTTCAGAATGGTCACATAGACTTTTTCTTAAAGCAGCTGTCTCTAAATATGATTTGGATACGTGGCCGCCCTTCTCCTGGGGTAAGGGGAGGAAGGGTGCGTATTCTGAGCAGCCTGTTTCTTTAAAAGCTCGCTGACACACAAGATGAAAACCTTTGCGGGGAAGGAAGCTAAAAGAGTCTCCGGGCACCGTACGTAAATGGTCCCTGCCTGAGTTTACCCCATCTCCTGCTCGGATTAGGTAGCCAGCTTAATCGGGCAGCGTTTGCCAGTTTGTTTCTTCATTCTTCCATAATGCATTTATAATACAACAAACCATGTGCCCTGCCAGCTTGCTTGACGAGGACTGAGAGGAGAAAGATATTATTTCATTTCTTCCAGGAAGTCACAGGAATCTTTGTAGTTGAGAGTCATCAAAGCACCTTTCCCCTCTCCAAATTAAAGAATCTGCATCCAGATCGGGTGGCTTTAGGGCAGGAAAGGACAGGTGGGACCAGGGCGGACTCCATTGGTTCATGGGGTAGGACAGGAAAAAACCTGATCTAGACGTGAGCAGCGCAGTGAGAAGTTGTGCGGATGCAGATGAATGCCTGGTGCAGGAGAGCGGGGGCGGGGGGGTCAGAAGAGAGCCTGCGCCGCAGTCTGCCCACGTGGCAGCAGGGCTCTCCCACTCACCAAGCACTTAGGGAGCACGTGCTGTGTGCCGGGGCTCATGAGGGCTCAGAGTAATGAGTGAGAGGCGGTCCCCTCCCTCAAGGAGCTCACAGAGGATAGGTGAATCCTGCCTGGAGAAAGGTGACGTTGACACGGCGGGATTGGACAGTGGCTGATGTATGCAGGGGTCCCATGGGAGGCCCTAGTTGGGAGGCTTCTGCTCCTCTGTGGCCTCTCCAAGGACTCCTCCTAGGGAAGGCGGTGCTAGATCCCACATAAAAGGAGCTGCACTGGAACCTGAAGGGCCAGGGTGAGGAAGGAGGAAGCAGGATGGGATGTGTGGAAGCCGTGGAAGGAAACTTCTGGAATGTGTGGTGGGAAAGGCAGGGAGGAGGTGAAATCATTTTCTGCTTGGTCGCTGTGCTCCCTAGAACGGTTACCAAGTAGGAGGGGCTTTAGGAACCTGGAGGGCAAGGAAGGACAGGGACGAGGGGTGGTGAGACCCAGAAAGGGCAGGTGGGAAGCTAGACTGGCCAGGCGTAGCTTGTGCTTCACTGGGTGGCTAATGGCGCCTCTCCCCTGGGACTCATCACGCAGCCTCCAACAAAACCTGTGCAGGGATCAATCTAATCTTCTGGCACCCAAGTGTAAAGCTCCCCACAAGAGATTCGTGAGAGCGTTTGGCAGCCACCTCAGTCTGTGGACATGTGCCAATGTGTGTGTGTGCAAGTGTGTTGGTATGTATACACACATGTGAGATAAAAGTGCAGGAGTGAGATCCTCCATGCCTCTGTGCAGCCCAGCAAGGCTGCCATTGCAGACGCGTGGCTCTGTTTACGTTCTCAGGCTGGTGTGCATTTGGCTGTGGCAGATTCGGCAAAGGCCAGACTCAGCACATCTGTCCCCAGGGCTCAGACCAGCCATGTCTGCCCAAAGTAAAGGCCCCTTCTCTTGAGCTCCCTCCTTGTTCAGCAGCACGAGGACCTGGCCTCCTCTCTTAGCCTTCTTCTGCTCATCTCTCCATAGGGTTTGAGCACAGCCTTTTCCCGTGGGACCCGAGGAAAACCTTCTCTGTACCTATGCCTTCTCCTTGGAAGTCCATGGAAGCCCATGCCCAGATGCCAGCTTTCTGCCTCCTCATGCAGTTAAATCAGATCCCCGGGCTGAGCCCACCTCTGGGCCAGCTGGCAGCTACTGCTTAGCTCTATTTGTTTTTCTGGACCTCTCACATCCAGGCTCTGAGCCCAGCCTTTGCATCGCGCTGCCTTGCTTGGAAAACAGCTTCTTGTTGGGAGCTTAGGTAGCAGGGTGAATGCCACCAAGCGTGCTATAAGGGAAGAACACAGAGTACCCACCGACAGCATTGCTGTGTTCGTACCACATCTCAAGCGGACGGGCTGGCCTGCGGTTACGGTGTAACTGCTGAATGTGCACACTCGTCATCACGGGGACTTTTTCCCCCGAAGTTTTGATTGTAGAGGGAATCGTGGAACGTCAGACCAAAAGGGCCTCTGGCAAGCTTCTCCCCCAAGTGCCTCACTTGCCTAATGAAGACCGAGGGGAGGCTCTGCGACTGAGACTTGACAAGATCACTGCGCTCACTAATGACAGCACAGAGAAGGAAATGAGAGACCCTGGCGTCCAACCCCGGTGTTCTTTGCATAGTTCTATAGAGCCTGTGGATTGCAGCTTTGTATTTTCTTAAAGAATAGAGCAGGGCTGGGGAGATAGCTCAGTAGAATAAGTGCTTTCCTGGCAAACACAAGGGTCTGAGTTAAATCCCATTCTGGAAAAAAAGAAAGAGAGAGAAAAAGAAAGAAAGAAAAGAAAAGAAAAGAGCATTTACCAGAAACCCACAGGGTTGATGCTTTCCTCGGCACATTCTCAGTCCCAGGCTGAAAACAATCCTCAGACCCTCCTGAGCTTCGCTGGCTATTTCTGAGACTCCAAGGAAAGCAGGGCAATCTCAGCAGCCACCACCCTGTCCTTCTGCAGTTTGCTTTTCAGATGCAAAACGTGGACAGAACCTGGAACATTCCTAGCCCCAGCCACGTAGCTGGCGGAATCCAGTTTCACCTGGGTCATTGCTCGATACTTTTGGGGAAGTCTGGGTCATGGTAGTAGTGAAGTAGCAGTATCCCTCGGGGATTCATATAAGTGCGTACTCTCAGGATCCCAACTAAGAAATTCCGGAGGTGTTGCCCCTCAGTCTTTGATTTTATAATTTATCCATGTGACTCTGTTGCCACCCACATTTGAGGACCACTGTACCAGCCTGTTTGGAGTTATGTCAGATGCTGACAAATCACTGAGCTCAAAGCCCACGCATGGCTTTGGTCTCCAGCTGGCTGGGCAGATGGTTTTGTTGTACCAGGTGCAGTCTGTAAAATACTTGGTATTGGGCCAGGCATGGTGACACATGCCTGTAATCCCAGCTCTCTGGAGGCTGAGCCAGGAGGATCACTGTTGAGTTCAGAGCCAACCTGGGCTACATAATGAGCTCAAGATTAGCCTGAACAAAATCAGCAAAAGGGGACCCTGCCTCAAAAAATAAGATGAGATGAAATAAAATACAGCCCAATAGAGTACAATGCAACACAGTACGTGGTACTGCCCTCGAGAAAGGTGTTCAAGATAGCAAGCTCGCTGTGTTCCTGAGAGTACCACTTTTATTTTTTCCCCAGAAAAGAGTTGATGTAACTGCTGCTTATACATGAGGCTAGGAATAGAAGCAGGCCCTAAGTTAATTTCGATTTCCTTTATTCTTCCAAAAACTGACTTAAGTTGTAGAATCTGCAACCAATTCCTCAAAAAAAAAAAAAAAAAAAAAAAATGGTTGAGCCCAGTCAGAGGTGCAGAAAAGACTTCTTGTGTTAAAATACAAAACCTAGCATGCACTGCAAAGGAAGCCCCACAATGTTCTATTTCCACCCACTGCCCTGTGTCTCATCTGACTTAAACACGGTGTGTAGAGGCTAGTCCACCAGGGTCTCCTCCTCCGGGAAGCCCGCCTTCATCTCTAGGCTCAGTGCAGTCTTTCCACAGCCCCTTTATTGCATTTTGCTTATGGCAGGGATCACTGTCTCAGTCACTTTCCTGTCATTGAGGTATGAGGCCGGCAGATACCCCCAGCTTACAGGAAGAGGGGTTTATTTTAGTTCACAGTTTCAATCTATGGTTCACTGACTCCAGGACAGAAACAACATGCCACAAAGATATGGGCAGACGACAGCAGCTCATGCCACAGCAGCCAGGCAGCAGGGAGCCATGGGAGGGTCCGGGAACAATAATCCATCCTCTCAGGCCACAGCCACGGTGGCCCATATGCACCCAGGCCCCAGTAACATCACATTCAGCTGTGACCTCCTGAGTGGATTCATCCATTCAAGAGTGTAGCATTCCATGATCCAAGCAACTTCCATGGAGTGGAGACGCCGGGGAGATACTTCATAACTAAACCATAGTGATCATTTTCTTGCCCTTCTTCCTCTCTTCCATCTCCTATCAGTCTCTGAGCCCCATTAGACTCTTCTACTAAAAATTTTAGTTGCAATTTTACCATATCTATTTTTGATGTCCAGCCTGGACATCAGAATGAACCTATACAGCGTATTGCTGCTTTAATAAATCTGGTTGTTAATGGAGATGCTAAGTGAATTCTGAATAAATGAAAAATACAACACAGGAAGAGTGTTTCTTTAGGAAGACAATTAAATGAAACTTTAAAAGAATCTAGTCTCAGATATAAATCAAATGGAAAAAAACGATTATACTGGTTGTTGGGCAACAAAGATTTCTACAAGAAATAAATTAGGACCAAGCCATCAGGAAACAGAACTTGGCAAACGTTAAGCTATTGTTTTCCCCTGGATAACAGGAGCCCTGTCCTCTGAGCCTTCGATTAGGTCTCCTGGTACAGAACTGAAAGGAGCCCTTAGCTCAGGCTTTCAAAGCTCCCGTGGGGCCAAGATCCACTTCTCTGCCTTCCGGGACTGATTATCGTCCCGCCCTCCCAGGGCTGACGCTGAAGGCTTGTTTTATTCCCAACTTCAAGGCTGGTGTCAACTTTTAGTCATCTTCTCTTACTGCGCTCATTTTAGAGTTGGTGTCTTAATAAATTATTTGTCATCTGTAGCAAATTTTCAAATGTAGTAGAATCCTAAAGTATCTACAGTAAAAGAGCAAGACGAGAAATTTGGCCTTTCCTACAAAGAGATCTTTATGTTATCCTTAAACACTCACAGATGTGCATAGGTGTGCTCACACATACACATTCATATCATGCACTAACATGCATGTACTATACATACTTAGACACACACACCACCACAAGACACAAACACACACCTCATATCAGTCCTTCTGTATCCATCTGTATTAGTCACTTGCCATCTCTGGGACAAATATGTGACTCCTACAAATCTAAGGAGAATGAGTTTACTTTTGCTCACAGTTTCACTGGGTTGAGTCCATGGTCAGCTGACTCCAAGGCTGAAAGCATGTGACAGAAGTGCCTGGTGAAGAAGAGCTGCTCAACTCATGGTAGCCAGAAAGCAGTGAGAAGTGGAGCTGGGGAGCCGCTTTTCCACATTGCACCCCCAGCTGTACCTCCTGCCAGGCCCTTCCTCCTAGCTGCATACCCAGCTATGCAACTCATCTCCACTGATGAGGTTAGCACCCCACATCTAATCACTCCACATACATGAAATTCCACTTCGGATCTAAACCATAATGCTACCTGTCTTCATTTTGGAGCAAACACTGTCCAAACAAAGTTTTCAAATTTTCCTTTGGTTTTGGACATATAATCAAGGCTACTGTGGCAAAAGCAGAAGGTCTCTGTATTGAAATGGCATATCAGGCAGAGAGTTGAAAATGACCCATAACATGGCAGGGATCTGCCCCTGCAACGCAGGGCTAAGACTTATTCCATGCCCTCAAGTTTCATGGTTGCTATTTTTGTCATCTTATTTTACTATAGTATGAAAAACAGGTGAAAGGGGGCCAGAAATTAGTTTTGTTTCACATACTTCCATTTTCTTTGCTGGAAGACTTGGACCTGCATAATAAAGTTGCGTCTATGGCCTTATTATTTTTGTATGTGGTTGTGCTTGAACTGACCCTACCTGTGAGTCCACTAACTGTGGCCAATGCTCCAGCTTTTCCCTTGTCCATAAGCAACAGCACAACCAGTATATCTGCTCTGTGTTGTCTAAGCAATGACGCAAGATCTTGGTGACCTCACCAAAAAAGGGTCATTGTTATCTATGTCACATGTCACCTACAAGTGGGAGGTAACTCCTCAGCTCCTCTTTAGGCCCTCAGTTGATTAATTATCAGTCCCATATGTCTTCTTACCCTAGATCAGAAAGTAGCAGCTTTGTAACGTGTTCTTCTTACGGAAGAGATACATGGAATGCCAGGCAGGCCTCATAAGTGCATTGGAAGGTCTTGCTTGAATATAACTTACATTAATCTTTCCTGTCCTTTTGCCCAAGAGAGTTACATAACCAATCTAGAAAGCAATGAGTCAGGAAGTCTCCAGGAAATCATGGTCAGGACAGGAAAGGAATCAATAATTGTGTTTAGTTCACACCATCAATGCCCATAAGTAAATCCAGTATGGTGGGGCTGAGGGGCAGAAATTCTATGAAAATTAATTACCAAAGGGTAGCTGTCACACACAGCAAGGAAGAATAGTTGGGCTGAAGGGGTGGATGCATTCATAGTCACTTCTTTGTAGAAAAAGGTTGAGAGGACTTACAGTAAAAGCACAGATATATAAGATTTAAACCATGCAGTATAAGATTAAAGGGAAAGTAAGATATAGGTTCATATATAAAATAGAAACATCATGCTTCAGTGATTGAAATGGCCTACCTAGCAGTCAAGGCAAAGAGAGAAAGATGGGACACCTAGCTCTCACTCAGTAGTAGTGAGATGTATACGGATACATTATGAGACACAACACTTTCCTGCTCTGAGCTTCAAGAAGCATTCATTACATGGTTCTTTGCCTAAAGGGATTAAACAGTGTGGTGAATGATAGCTTCAGTAGCAGATTATGCATGCTGTGTTCAGCTCCTCCATCAGAGAAGGTTCAGCACAGAGTATTAAGGCAAAGCTAGCAATTAATAATCTGTGAATTTTAAGTTGTGTTTGCTTTAGTATTTGCAAAGGTAATTACTCAATCAAGAATTCATTGTTACAAAAGTGTTGAGTTTGACTTCCGGGCTTTTTAAGGAAAAGCTTTTGAAGTATAAATACCTATAAAGTGTAAACATTCTTTTATTTTAAAATAAAGACTAATTGTAATAATCAATGCAGAAACACTTCATTAAGCAGTGAGCTTACTTCTTACGTTAGAAAAGTAAACAGGATCACATAATTAATTATTTGGTTACTTTTCCGTGCTGACCCAGGCAGCATTTATGTTTATGCCTTATAGTTCTTGCACAGAGGAAAATCTGAGGAATTGAGATAGGAGCCAACCACAATTGTATAGCTCGTGATTTTGTTAAGCTATAAGGGAGAAAAAACATGTCCTCCTTCCTTACCAGAATCCATGGGATAAATGTAAAGTATAATGTGTTAGAAACTAGGTTAGGGAAGATCATGAGACTGTGTATTTCACAGTTGATGACAAAATGTTCTTTTCCCTTTTTTTTTTTTTTTTTTTTTTTTTTTTTTTTTTTTTTTTTTTTTTTTTTGGTTCCTCTAGCAGGTGATTTCTGAGCCTCTTCCTCGGAGGTTTCAGAAAGACATTCTCTTTCTCTTGCAATTATAGTGTTTTCCCACCTACTCTCATCTCAGAAGGGATGCCGAAAGAGGTAGGGTGATTAGCTTAGACTCGCCTCACTGGTTGGAGCCTGTTTTCTGCCTTGATAGCCCCGAGGCAAATCAATGTCCATCATCACAGATGTGCTCCTGCATGCTTCCTTCCTGGGCCAGTAGGGGCGCTGGCTCCTCACGCATTCCTTGGGGCTCCAGCGCCCTCTAGGCTTGTTTTGCATGCTTGTTTCAGGTTACTTCACGTGCATTTTGCATCACTCTGTTTCAGGCACGTACCCAGTACTGCTTTACCCCCCACACACTTCTAGTTAGTTAGAATCGTGCTTCCCTAGCACAGCTTGCCATGTTCCCTCCCGAATATTTCCAGCCTGTTCTTGGAGTTTTAGCCTCCTCATTATTGCACAAAGCAGGGAGAGTTGTACAGCTGAAGATCGTGTCCCTTAGTAAGAGTTATCAGGACGCCCCCTGGGTGTTTGTTTCCTTCTGCTCTGAACCTTTGGACTAAAGAGAAGGTGGTGGGAAGGACCATTTAGGTTCTGTGCATCCCTGCAAGAGGGCAAGAGTGTCGTGGCTGAGGAGTGAGGCCACTGTTGGGCCTTCACCAGCGCCATCCATCTGCGACCAGCATGTGTTTCTACCGGAGTCTGGCAGCAAGTGTCCTGAGCACAAGCTTAAGCTTGCCCAGAAATCTGTATTGTCTTCTGCTTGCCCATCCATCTTACTGCCTGATGGGAGGATGTCAGCTGCTGATGCTGACCAGATGCTCCCCAACATCTGGAGCCCACACATGTTGTTCTTAAGCTACCGTTTCTCTGCCTGAGAGATTTCCCAAGTGTACGCCTCTTACACATAAGGACACCCAGATCAGATACGTACAAGAAAAAAGAGGTCATTGAGTAAAACCTAGTACGTTTCCTTCCATGTCAATAGATTCTCCTTTGCAAAGTAAAAATACATAAAATACAGGGCCGGCCAGATAGCTCAGTTGATTAAAGCACCTGCTTAGACAGACACAGAGGCTGAAGGTTCAATCGCCTGCCTGGTGTGCTGGCCCTGCCTCTGGGGTGTGCTGAGATGGTGATTGAGACTAGGTGTAGTAGTGCTCCCAGTGCTTGGGAGGCTGAAAACAAAAGGATCACTATAAGTCTGATCTATATAGTGAGACCCTATAGGCCCCATATTAGAAAAAAAAAAGAACCAGAAAAATACATAAAAGATAATATGTGAAGATCAAGAAGCTGTGCCTTCAACTCTATGGTCACACAGTGAGTCGGCGCCGTGATGACGCTGCCGCCTGGCATGTGGCCTGAGGGTGAGGAGGCTCCACTACCTGTGCCTTTGGAGCTTGCCTCAAACATCTGTGCTGGGAAAGGCGATGAGCATGCGATCCTTGGTCATAGTTCTGTTCATCTGTTTATTAGGCAGACAGATGTCATTTCTGGGCCATGTGTCAAAACCCACCAGGACTACTTGGCAATCTGACTGTTATTTGGTAAACATGAAGTATCTCTGCACCTGAGGCTGATTTTCCCCCAAAGTAATTTAATTTGTAGAAATAAATGCACTTAATTTGCAACAGTTGGAATTCTTGACTCCATGTAACGAGAACACGGAAGCTGTTTGCCTATAGTATCCCGGCCAGGCCATTATCCGAGCTTGTTTAGTAATAAAAATCAAGGACTCCAGTCCAGCAACTCATTTTATGACTCCATTGATTGTCTTAACAAAAACCAGCCTATTTGCACATTTTTCTATGAAAGATTAAAGACAAAACATTGGTGGCTGTTCATTGCAAAGAAGATTGTTTACCTATTCTAGTTACTACTCGTCTCACCAAATCTCCTTTCTCTAGAGATAATTCTGCAGACTACCCAGCATTAGAAGAGGTGATTTCTAGGGTCTGTGATGACCTTGACTTTTGAGGAGGCTGCTACCTTGGTCTCACCCACTTCTATGCACATCTGGGGAAGCCTGGCATGGAGCCCTAGGCCCGACATGCAGCCATGTCCTGGGCACCATTTGGGGCTTTCTAGTGTGAGCAGAGAAGGCACATTTTCAACATTGGGGGCTCCTTAGATAATAAGGAGTGCACACGGCAGGTGTGAGAAAAATGAGGTGTGTGTTTCAATTAAAATAAACTTTGTGGCATGAAAGGACACATTGCCACAAATCCCCTTCAAAACACTGCTGCTGATTTGGACACACTATTCCTGTCGCTCCTGCCACTTTCCGAAGCACTTCTGGGTATCTTCTTTCTTGAATTCCTTAGTTGCACTGTCCTCACTGTCTCCATGTCCTGAATGGATTCAACATGTTTGCTTTTCAAGTTCTTGTGGAGTCTGCACAAGAGCCAGAAGTCACAAAGCATCAGATCAATGAGGAAGATGGATGAAGACACACAGCCACTCTTCTATGGTGCTGCCTTTCCTTGGGCAACACTTGGCAGTGGCATTCCATTGTTTTAGTCACATTTTATAAAGATACTGGAAGAAGGCATCCAGGCTTGTTCACAAAGTAGTAAGCCGTAAGGATAAGTATGTGTAAAGCAAGGGAGAGCATTTTGAGGACTGACATTCATTCCATATTCTGATCACCTCTTATACTATGCAGGCAATGATGCCCAGGCAGATGCCTATACCTGTTCACACACAACTTCTTTCTTAATATTTTTAATCTGTGATTGGTTGAATCTGCAGATTCAGAATCCCCCCGCCTGCCCCTCCCCCTCCCCGCCCCAGAGAGATTGCTGGCTTTACATAGCAACAGGCAGAAAGTAAAAAATCAGCTGGGAACTGAATGAACATTGACAATTTTGTACAGCGAATACTGACTACAGATATGTAAGCAAAATTAATTTTGCACAGCAAATACTGGTTACTGATATTTAAGAGGAAAGAGAACATTCTAACGGTGTCATCTCTGTTTTTATCCATCCACTTGGAACCCTCAAAAGCAGAGTTCAGAGATGCCATTTCCAGCATCCTACTTCTCTATGAAGGATGAAGCAGCCTCAGATTCCTTCTGTCCATAAACCGGTAGTGCATGGTCACAAGGCAGTCCCTTCTGCTTCCGGTCTCCAGCAGGGACAGAGGGACCAAGAACTCCATTCCATGCTTCTTAGTCAAAGTGACAGAACACAGCAGATTGCAGAGCAAACTGCACAAAGATATCATCAATTAACCTAATAAAATTGATTTAAAAGCCTTTAAACTTGAGAGCAAGTTCAGTGGCTGTGAAAGATCTTTCTGGTTCCTTGAAGTGATGAAATAAAATGATCAGTTGCCCTTATCAACCTCCTCTTCTGCTCATGTTGTGGCGGGAATAGCTTCGCCACTGTCAAATTAACCTTCATTTAGAAAAAGGCTTTCTGCAGTGTCTTTCCCACTTTCTCTCTCTCTCTCTCTCTCTCTCTCTCTCTCTCTCTCTCTCTCTCTCT